>JAOBYG010044004.1:0-12148 GCA_025403545.1 Epizoanthus stellaris | reverse complement strand
AACTGCCGCAACAAGGTTTGAAACAATCCTTCCACTTTAGAAACTGCTTCAGGAACTAGGTCGGTTTTGCAGATGGGCACGAGCATGAGTCACTCACAGAAATAACACCCAATAAACAATCTGCACAGAAGCTGTGGTCGCATTTTGTGGTGAGGGGCTTGTTCAGTATGTCCTGCATATTGGGCAGAGAAGATCGGGGTGGATTTGATCATAGTTGTACTCAAACTGTTCACCGAAGTTTGGACCTCTAAATGATTTTGATGCTAAATCCAAGCTTATTTTGCGGACTTTTCCCAGGAGATCAGCCGATTTACTTTCAGCCGTAGTTGCGGCAGAACCTTTCACAGACTTTTGTCCAAGGGAACACGGCTTCCTACCCTTTTTAGGCTTGGGTTTTCGGCCTCCTTTCTTGTTTTTTTCTGCGAGGGAACAGCTTTTGCATTCGGCATCTGTGTGGACTTCCCAAAACACCGGCTCGATTGCACAAGTTGTTGTTTGGCAAACCTTGCAAAATCGTGGAGGATGAATAGCCTGGTCATCATTTTGGACATTCATCCGAAATTTTGTTGACAAGAAATCGACATGGTCTTTACAGCTAAAGCTGTTTTCGTAACTAGCTTTCGATTTTTTAAGATTTTGGCCACATACTCGACAAAGAGTAGCCAATAACTCCACATGATGCTGACTGTTCGTTGCTTCGTTCGCCATGCGGCTTTGTTTACACTCGCACACACAGGCCTATTAAAGTTTGGATATTTCTCGTTCCAGCAAAATACTGTTAAAAAAGCAACTTCAGAAATGGAAAGAGGATAGCTGGTAGATTACATTAATGAAAATAACTTCACTGTGGAAATTTCTGAATTGGTGCAAATTCGTTTCAAAGACGTTTATTTATTCAATACGGAGCAACACCTCGATTTTTGTCACGTTCTGGTTGACTTCCTCAATAAGGTATTCAGAAAATTTGGATTGCACATAAATATCTTTCAACACCTTCATTGTACAACACGTTTTATAAAACTGGTATGAATGAGGCCTTTCTAGCACGCTAGTGAAGTTATGTATTAACAGAGCAAAATATGGGGGCGTGAGCGGTTGGTTAACAAAGCGCGGTTACCAATTAAATTTCGGTCTCTGGGTCATTTGAAAGCGCCGTGTTGTAGATTCTTTTATAGGTATAATTGGATTTGATTTAATAAATTAAATGTGAACTGTTTTTTAATAACAAACACTGGTAATAAACACGCATTGTATCATGTATGATATTTAACTGCTGTAAGTTGAGTGATATACCTTATGTATGTTAACAAACACTGACATGACATGACATAACATGATATAATATAATATGATATAATAATATTTTATTTCCGTATTTCCATTACAATGGTTACAATTTTACAATTACTATTAATAAATTACAAGTGTGGTATTAAAAGATAAAAAGTCTAAAGATCTCTAAAAACCCTAAAATATTACATACAAATTACACAAAATATAAAAGCATACTAGACATCATATGATTTGATAGCTGTGGGAATAAAACTTTTCAGGTAGCGCTCAGTCCTACATTTCTGCATCAGAAGTGATCGTGAGTGGCGCAGATTGTAACAGTTGTTCTATGGTGGGGGGCTTCTATGTGTCAGGAGGAGCATGGCCTGTTGTTGCAGCCATATTTGTTAAGTAAATTTTATTTTATCATAGGGTGAAGGGTAAGTGGCAGCCTGATTAAGTTCACCATATGCCCATCTTTGCCATGCCTGGTCAGCACTGGGTTGACATTTAAGACATTACTCGCTATCATTAGCATTTCTTTAAAATGCTGTTTCCACAAGTCCTCCATTATCTTATCTTTCTCATTAACATTCAAACAATGCAAAATATATTATATTCTGTACTCCGTATTCTATCACCATAATTCCATGCAGTTAATGAATCTGCAGACATACTGAACTCTTTCGTTGCCTGTGCTCCATCATGTGGAAAGCTGATTACGATTACTTGCGAATGTAGGTCAAGCATCATAAATACTAACCTAGAGATTGTTCTCGAAACACCGGAATAGTTTGGGATGAGAATAACATAACCAGTGTTCAAGCTCTTTACAAATAACTGGACCAGTTCGAGCTGTGCTGTCAGTTCACAGAGACGAGCTATTAGATCATCGTGTGACCCAGAAACTTCAAGCTCTGACTCAAGTAAGAGTAGACGTAGCATTTCAATCGAAAGGGTGTCACTGTCACTAGTACGGTCCTGAGAAGTTTTCGGAAGACTGCATATTACGGCGGCTAGTTTTCTTTATTGCCTTTGGCATGGCTTAGCATGAGAACGAATTTTTTAAAGTGATCCATGCGGCTTGCCAGCTTAGCAGAGTGAGGAGACCTTGAAATGTATTTGGGATTATCAAGGGTACCATGAGATCCGAAGCATTAGGAGTCATTGACAGGAAAGGAGATAATAAGCGAGTGTGTTTGTGTCGGTTATTTATTGCCGTCATGGTCATGATTAGTGTCACTAATATTATTGCTGAGTTGGACTGCGTGTTTGGAGATGTGTGTTTGTGCATGTGGTGAAGAGACTTGAGTGGTTAAGGGGGCAGTCCAGTCATATTTCAGAGCATTTCCCCAAGTATCTAGTAAGTAGGATAACTCTGTAGTAGTTTAAGATATTAAGCTAAAAATGTCCACAAGTTATCACCTAAGATTCTCAAAAAAATGTAACATGACACTGTTCATTAATTATGAAGTTAATAATTAACTTATAAAACAAACAGGTAACTCTTAAGTCTTTGCTGCCCCAATACTCTTTTTTTTCTCTCAGGGATTTACTAAACATAGCTTGTGTCTCACTTACTTAATCTACAAGATGTTAGGTGTGTTCCAATAGAGCGGAATCTGCATTAATTGTTTAGTGTTGTCATGGTGACCAAAACACCACTTTTCGAAACAATTCCTCGATATTTTCAAAACTATTTTGTTAATTTAAATTTTCCGCCATAGGAACACAGTACAATATCTATGGATGTTCTGTACCAAATTTCACTGCAATCGGTTACAAATCAAGCAAAAAAAAGGGCAGGGGGCAGGTAAAAAGTTGCGGGAAATAGCTATTTTGAGAAAAAGGCTGTTAAAGATAACATATTGTGTAACTCAACACCTGAGTTCTTGTTATAATCTCAAATGTATTTATAACATCATTACAACATTAGATAATGGTTCTCACAAACTTAGGAACCCAATTTGCAATAGAATCCATACATTTTGCTTCATATTTGTGAAAAAGGTCATTAAAGGCCCCTGCCTCGTATGTGGTACCCTCTTTCTCAAGTCTCAAGTTCTCGTCTCTTTGTCTTGCCTGGCTCCTAGTCAACCTATATTTCTTGTGTTGTTCCTGTACTCTTTTCTCTGCTTGAAGGACTCTACCCGAGTCTCTTCTACTACTTGCAGCCTTTGTGTGAACCCCGATATCATGTCGGCCTTCTCCATAACAATGTGCTTGGCTTGTGCTCCGCTACTGAAATGCAAGGCAGCTGATGCGGAGGCAGTTTCTACTCGTTTGTTGCCAAACCATTTGTGTTTTGGACAAATGTTCCACACAAGTGCATTTATTGACTGCATTTTGTGTATACCCTGCAAGTCATCTAGACAATAAGGCCTGGTCACTAAGCCTATTATAAATTGGCTCTAAGTGCTTTATAAAAACTGCGTCAAGATGTTAGGAGTTTGGGGGGCACTTTATTCCCTTCTTGAATTTGCACCAAGAGTTTACCGGGCAGTATTTATGCCTCTCACTTTCTGGAAGTTTCGTGCAGTGGTAGAGTCCAGCCTTAATTTATCTTTGCATTTTCTGTACTGCATTTTCCCTTTCTTCTGTACTTGTAATATTTTTTGTAACATTCCTACGAATGGCTTTACCATAAAACTTCTTTAGTTTTTCTATTGCTGGCTTTGTTAACCTTCCCTTTCTTCCCCCAACTGGCTTTCCATCTTCAATTTTGGGTGAGGATTTTGAAACTCCATAGAGAGCCTTGCCTAACTGCTTCTCTTCATGGCCTATACAGTCCAGTTTGATGACTCGATTGCAATCTGCCTCACCCTGAACATGGGAATTTTCCCACTCTTTGAGCTCATCCGACTTTTTCCACTTTTCATAGTCCTTTGATGACTTATGTAAAGCATTATCTTTGGTGCATGTGTCACAAACACCATAAACATTCCAAATGACTGAATATGATATTGTATCTCCATCACAGATCCTGTATTTATACATGATGTTGTACTTTTTACTTCTCGCCCATAGTTGTTTTGCAGCCTCAAGTTCCATACTTGTACTTGAACCAGAAAAAAGCCCCCTTATATTTATGCTGTTCTTTCCATGTTCCAAAGTCTTCTTCAAACAGAGTGGATTTCTTTTATATACAGGTGTTACAGTGTTTTGAAACCACTTCACAGTCAAGGACGTTTCCCGTTTTCCCAGATATGATAAAACTGATGCCATGATTGGCTGTAAACCCCCTTTTGGACCACGTACCATCAAAGCTCACTGGTATGCCTACAACTGCAACAGGGCCATTGTCATCCAGACCTTCCTCTTCAAGGGCCACCTTTCTCGCTTCCTCCCTATTCTTTTCAAGAGCATTCTGAATGGCATCCATATTCCCCCTCCCCCCCCCCCCACACAGACAATAATTATTATTTACCTGATCCACCACAATCTTTTGAGTGAATTCTATCCACAAATGCACACAGGCTCTCCATATTAACCAGACGATATCCCTCAGCATCTGGCATTTCAGCTGAAAAACATTCATCTGAAGAACTTTCATCTACCAGCAGCTTTCGCGATGAAACAGAAGCCGATGGCTCGGGAATTTGCTCGCTAACTACATAATCTTCACCTATGAACGTGATCTCTACTCGCTAATTCTTTGCCGCATTCTCTTCTCGCTTCGTCTGCTTTGGGACTCCCTTGAATATTTTCCTATTCTTAGAACTATAGCTCTTTAGAACACTTCTTTTTACACCAAATCTGTTACCTTTCGGCATGATTTTTGAACCAAACTACAACTGAATTTTCGCACGAGTAAAAAGCAATATTTTGCAACACCGTCTGTTCTGCTGAGTAACCAGGCCACTGGAATTTGAAGGAAAAACTTGAATCTGGACTCAGGACACCGATAATAGGAATTCGGACTGCCTAAATCATCACAAAACCAAAAAAACCCTTTGTTTATGGTATGGTTACCATGGCAACCAAATAACATTGCCAGAGTGGCTTTCGTAAATCTTATTTCTCTGCTGCTGTAGGAAAATTTGGCAAAAAAAGGCACTGAAACCAGACAGAGGATACATTAAACTACCTCAAAAAGTCAAAATTGGAAAAATGAACTGACTGTCAGAATTTTCAGAAATTGTGACTGGACTGCCCCCTTAAAGAGTGATGTGAGTGTTGTTAATGTTGTTGTTAGTTTCAGTATAATTCTTAGGAACAGATAGATAAACACTGGAACTAAAAGGGTTATTTCCATTTTTGAAAAAACGTTTTCAAAACAAGGTTTTTTCTATTTCTTCAAGAGTTCTATTTATTTTAGATAACAGTTCAAAGTCACATGACGTGCTCAAGTGTTCCTTCGTGGTTTCAAAGTCTATGGACACGGTTGTTATCTCCTTATGGCATTCATATTTCAAGAGCTTTAACTGACCTTTGGCTGCGTCTGTTTGGCATCTCATCCACCGCTGATGGAAACCTGTATTGTATTAAAGGAAGGTTTGCAAATCGGTACAAGTCCTCTTGGAACGATGCCATGTTTTAAATAAAGCTTGCAGTTATTCAAGTGATGTCTGCTGTTAATTAATGTTCGTTGGATGCGTTTGAGTTTGTTAAAAAGTTTCCGCTGTAGTTTACTGATTTTATCAGTTATTGCTTGGAGGCCATGGTTGGTCTCTACGTCCACAGATACTGGGAGTAAAGTCGGCGATCGTGTAAAAGGAGTGCAAGGTATAGTGCTCATATTATCATAGTGAGCAAACTGTGAGCATGACGGTGACTGTTTGGACGGATATTGGCTTGGGCTCAGAGGTCATTTGGATCACTTGCCAGTGGAATACAACACTGGTCGAATTGTTTCAGCTGCTGTCTCTCGTCGATCATCCGATAAACTTCTAAACTGTGCATCCATGATTTTAAAAGAATAACAGAGCATGCATGCAGCACAAACTGGAATGGTGATAGCTCCATGGAAAGGGATGGAAAGGTCAAATGGTGATAGCTCCATGGAAAGGGATGGAAAGGTCAAATGGCGGAAAACTTATTATGAGCCCGCGTTGTTTTGTAGCAATCCCAAAAGGAACCTGGGCGAGTCCTTCAGAAATGGATCTAAAGGCTCCACGGTTGAATGGGGTTGAATTGAAGTTGAATAGGGGTTGAATTGAAGTTGAATAGGGGTTGAATTGAAGTTGAATAGAGTATTGAATATTGCTACAATCGGCTTGCCATAATCATGTGTCCTTGGACTTGATGTGATAAATTATGAGGTGCAGACTGACTGCCATGACCTCGGACAGTATCACTATAAGATATGTTCTGTTGAATTCCTGGGAACCTGTTGGAATTGTTTGTGTTGGAAGCCGTCTAGGAAGCTGGGTGTTTTAGTCGTGAAGCCTGACTACATGTGTTGTATTGAAGATCTGAGCCACGATAAATAGCTCTTGTCAAATCCCATTCAAATAAAGGAACGCCGGTGTGATTGAGATGCTTGGCATTGTATAGAATTGGCATTGATGTGTTATCAATTGTGAAGTGAAGGATTATTTGTACGTTTTGTAACGATGCACAGTTTTGAGTGATGAAGGTGTTGACTTTTCTGGTGGTGCTGTTTAGTTTGGGAGAAGTGAAGAGAAGAGACTTTGGAAATGTCTACGATGTTAGCGAAAGGAGTCAGTATATTTCTTGTGCAATTGCTTTTGCTCATTTTTGTATTGCAAATCGTTTGTTCCGGTATGTACAAGTGTGGTTCGGAGCATTGTTCAGTGTCTAAAGCACTTATCAGTTCAGAAGCACTAGTGACTGTCAAGCAGCGCTGATACATGATTTCATGTTTCTGCAATATTTTGTTGAATCACATAAAATAAATAACAGAGTGTTACTGTTCTCCATTGATGTGCTGGTTTCTCTTGGGTTGTAGTAATTTTGAGAGCGGGGTAATCTAGCAAAACAATCTAGAAATCTAGTAATCTAGAAAAACAGTCCTTCGTGCCACACAGAATCGAATGTTTTTTTAAATCAATAAAATAAGTATAAGATGTGTGTATTTTTTAACTAATGTATGCAGAGTAAAAATGTAGTCTGATGTTCTATTTTCTTTTAAGAATCCAATTTGCGAAGGATGGAGTAAATTCTTTGAGTTGATGAAGTCCATCATGAGTCTAGTATTCAAAATAGAAGTAAAAAAATTGCCTATGCAACTTGTAATGCATATTCCTCTAATTTTCTGGTTTTATTTTGTCCCCGGATTTAAAATTCACACCACAGATTCGGAAAAATTCGCGAGTCAAGTATGAAGATTAAATAGTTTTAAGTAGACGTTTATAAGAGGCTCGTAGCTCGCTTTAATCATTTCATTTTTGAGCAGGTCAGAGTAATATGCTTTTTTATTTTTTAAACCTCTTGCTGTGTTCTTTAATTCTTGGATAGAAACTGCAAACTCTAGATCATGTAGGTTGTGCATGGATTCACTTTCCATGATTTTAGTTTTTTCAAGAATGGTATTTTGTTCTATATCAGCTGTGAAGATTTCCAAAATGCTCCGACCATTCATTTTCCTGAACTGGTAGAGAAGATTCGTCTATGAAAGTTTTCAAAATATTCCAAAAAGAGTGAGAATGCACATCAGTCTTTGTTAACTAGTCTAGCTTATCATTTTGATAGCTTTTTTGTTTAATTCTTAGAAGTGTTCTGTATTCCTTGAGTTCATTATGAAAAGCCTCGTGGATATTAAGTTCATAGGATCTCGATGTTTTAGATTTGCTAATTTTCTTACGTCGTGTCTTTTCAGTCGATATTCTTTATCACATAATTTTTTCTTAAAAATATTTGACAAACAACGTTTAACAACTTTCCGTTTCAGAGAATGCTTTGCAGCTTCTAGTAATATTGTCTGGAGTTTTTTGAACAGCAAGATCAACTTCGGATTCTGTAAAGTCAGAATTAAAACATTCCTCAATGTATTGGTGACTGTTACGAGAGGCACACACTCCTCTAAACAATCCAAAAGAAGTTTTATTCCAAATTAATTGCGTCAGAAGTGATTCTAGTGGCGTTGTGTTCTGACTAACTTGATCGGTATCGATACAAAAAGAGGGACAGTTTTTATCCACACAGCTATCTGACTATGATCAAACAAATATGTTGGTTGTTTAACAATAAAGTATTCGACATTTAAAAAACATATCTCATAACAAAATTATATAGTCTACAGTACTATCACCATTTTCTGCCGTTATAAGTAAAGTTACCTAGAGAATCACCTCTAAAGTGTTTCAGTCAAAATTAAAAAGTCAAAATTATTCAAATGAGAAATAAAACCACTATTTTCAAACTTATCTCCTAATTTTCGGTCGTGTAGATTTATTAACATTCCATGTACGGAAAGAAACTTCAAATAATGCGGCAGACTGATCCTTACAGCGGAGAAAAAGACAGACAGAGACAGAATTAAAACAAAATAAAATTTACTGCCCAATATTTCGGTTTGAAATACAAACCTTCTACAGGGGGCTAAAAAACTAAATGAGTACAAACGTTAGGACGATACAATTTAAAAGTTTGAAATATAAGTAGATATAACATTATTGGTCGATATTATGACAAGTCATTGAGGTTGGATAACAACATAAGTAATATAATTAGATTCATCACGTCTATTAATACCACAAGGTTTCAGTGTTTAGCTTTCTCTATCAAGTGTGCCTCACGAGTTTTTCTTACCCAATCTCTGTTATTGCGAATGACTTCCAAGGGAATTAGAAGCATATCATTAACTGTGTGGCCAGGTTTGTTGAAGTGTTCTGAGACAGGTGTAGGATTTAAGAGTTGTTGCAGGGTTTAGACTGAACGGTGTAGTTCTCCGAATCTTTCGTTTAACTGACATTTGGTTTCTCCTATGTATTGGCAAGGTAACTTCTGTTTAGCACATCTTTTACATTCAATCATGTAAATCAGGTTCTTGGAGGCACAGGTTATGTGGTCACGAATGTTTCATTTTTTGTTCGTTGTGGAGAAAAGTGTGTTTGTTTTGTCCTTGTTTGATGAACTTGCAGGTTAGGCAGTGCGGATGACTTTTGATGGGTCACATAATTTTGTATGTACTAAAATGTCATGCAGACTAGCGTTTCTTCTGTAGGCTAGGACTGGTGGAGATGAAAATGTTTGTTTGCAGCGAGCAGAGGAATGGAGGATGTTAACGTTTCTGTACAATCGTGGATGCATTAAGTAAGGCTGTGTTGTAAGTAATTAAAAACGGTGTACGATCAGATGTTTTATTTTGTTGTCTTGGTTTGAGAGTGTCGCAATGGGGAATGGTGCAGACGCGGTTGACTTCATTCTTCTGGAAGGAGTGGCTATATCCTCGTTTAACTAGATGGTTTATCAGTTCTTCTGCACATTTATCAAACAAAGAGTCGGTGGAACAAATACGTCGTAATGGCAAGGCTTGACTGAATGGGATAGCACGTTTGGTGTGATTGGGATGACTTGACGACTTTAGAAGATATTGAAGTTTGAAGTTTATCGGTGGGTTTCGTATGAAGTTTTCTCTGAATTCTGTTGTTGCTTAGCTCGATTTTAACATCAAGAAAGGGAAGAAACTGGATGGAAGAATCTGAATATTCGTGTGTGAACTTGATGGTAGGATGAATTGAATTCCGGTACTGGATGAAAGTTTCTAAATTTTCCTCTCGTTCAGTCCACACCGTGAAAATGTCATCAATATAATGCCACCAAACAAAGGGCTGATAGGCGGCGTTCTCTGGAGCTTTTTTTTCAAATTTAGCCATAAAAAAGATTTGCGTATTAGGGTGCTATACGAGTTCCCATTGCCGTTCCATGCATTTGTAAGTAATGGTCATCATTAAATGTAACGTTGTTCATGCCAAGGATCATGTTTATGAGGTCGCAGAGTCTTTCAGTGGGGATATGTTTATTAGGGCGGGTTCTCAAGAATTGGCGGCAGGCTTCTACTCTTTCCTTGTGTGGAATGTTTGTGTATAAAGAGGAGACATCTTAGCCTCCGTTGCAGACGTGATGCGTGATTCGCGTTGCTCTCACACCAACGTCTGCGAAATGGAGCCGAGTTTTCTGTTCTCTTACGTCACTGTATTGTCTTTGCTCTGTCCAATCAAAATGATCGTTAGAATTTTCGCCGATGTGGAGGAGCGAGATGTTTATATTTGTGGCAAGAATGAGCGGCGAATGTCGCTTTTCATTTGTCGAGATCACCCTGGTAAGAAGCTAGGAAAACTCCAAAAGATCAAGAAGAACTTGGATGGTTTGATGAGCAAACTAAAACGTAAATTATAGTCCGTATCAAGCGTACGCCTAAAGAGGAAGGTGAACGGCCGAATGTCGCCAAGTCTTTGAAGGTTTTCTACATTACGGTCACGCACCGCAGTCAACCACTCAATGTGTTCTTCTCTCGGCGCCATAGTTATCTTTAACACTGTCAAGACTTGTACATATAATTTCACCTACTCCATTACAGTCCATTTAAACTTCTATCTGTTGCTGTGAAGCACAAACGAATCCTGCTGCGGATACAAGCCTAACTTCTGGTGCGACCAGCCGTGGTGCCGTGCGACGCAGTCCGACTGGGAGAAAGAAACCAAAGTACATGTATTCAACACACACACAAAGAATGTGCTGAACATATTTAGGACTCCAAGCAAGGTAAATTTCCTAAGGAGAATTTCTGATGCTTTTTCGATCGACTCACACTCTTGACCTGGGACATCAGGTTAAAATATATGCTAAATGTTAGTTTTTTGTAACTATGAGATATGTCCATTTTTAGGAGTTCAATCGAAGCATATACACTGTATAGAATGTATTCTGATTTATTCTGTATCAGTATTTGCATCATCCTGGCTTGACCTACCATTAAGTTATTATTCCGTTTTACCACAAATTTATTGTTTTCTGTTTTCCACTTCTTTTGACCAAATCTCATAGCTAGGGAGTCCAACCACTCATCCTGGGGGGGGGGGCATTGGTGAGCAACAGGAAAGCCCATGTGAAAACATACATACCCCCCTCCCAGGCAAAATAGAAAACTTGCATCCCCTCATCTATGGAAATTAGACAGTCTTACCTCTATATAATCTCTGTTCCCTGCCATCATTTGAATTGCACCTTCATAGCCTAAGGTCCACACAAGTTTATTTATCTGCAGCATGGCAAACGTTTTCGTTTTAGTATAGCTTTTGGTGCAGCTATACCTATGACATATCCAGAGCTCTGAAGATTAAATTTTCTCAAAGAGTGAAATTTTCCTAGCGGGGTCCGGAAAATCAGTTGAAAATCTAGATGTCAAATGGTGCATTCTGGAATACCATGTAAAGGTTGAACAGGCCCATTTATATCATTGTTTTGGATGAAAAGCTCGGAATACGTCAGAAATATAAAATTTTTTGCACCGAAAACTTGGAATGCATGATAAATACCAGGGCTGGCGGAAGGTGTCTGACATTGGGGGGGGAGGGGGCAGGAAACGAGCAGTGTTCAAAGGCTCAAGGTTACTAGGGGCTGTGGGGCATGCTCCCCGGGAAATTACACTCCCTGAAATGCCATTTCCTACATCTT
Source organism: Epizoanthus stellaris (assembly GCA_025403545.1). Lineage (NCBI taxonomy): Eukaryota > Metazoa > Cnidaria > Anthozoa > Zoantharia > Epizoanthidae > Epizoanthus > Epizoanthus stellaris. Next base: position 295 of record JAOBYG010044004.1, on the reverse strand, counting down.
GGTAGTGTTTTTACATAATTTTGTTGGTCAACTAGGAATTACTTTTTTCGAAAATCCATACTTGGCCTGAGAATTGGGTGGGGGGATGGCAAAGCCTTTTTTGAAAAAAATTACAACCCACCCCCTAAAGCACCTGAAAAATGTTGTGTCCCCCAACAATCTTTCTTGAAAAAGTAACACCCCCCATTTCTTACCAGCCCCCCCCCCTCCTGTGTTAATAATGAATGATACCTTTTATAATTTCTACTTCTGTTTATTCATATTGTATATTGCAAATCTGAGTGTAAAATAAAGA
>JAOBYG010043893.1:0-12153 GCA_025403545.1 Epizoanthus stellaris | reverse complement strand
AACCGGCCTGAAATATGTTTTGTTTACATTTTGTTTCCCCACTTTAATCCCACAATGCAACAGTAACACGGATTTCGAAAGTCCAAAATCAAAGGAGACTTCACAAATTTCGTTCTGAAAATGAAATAAAGTATACAGAAACAAGGGTTTCTCTTTCTTAAAGGCAAAAAATTGCAGTTTGTGCGTCGTTTTCTTGAGTTTGTAAAATGTAAACAAACTGTGACGTAATAGTGAAATATAGGGCAGTTGTAATAGGCAAGTCAGGGGTTTCTCTCTTGCAGTGACCTGACCATCGATTCGACAACAAGTTCGCTTCTCCTGAGTAATGCGAGATTATCGACTCTTCCAATGAATTTTTAATTCATTTCATGTACATCAGCTTTCTCTTGTAACACCCCACCAAGCTTCAAGATAATCATAATAACAATGTCTAAAAAATCGTTTTTTATAGACACTCCTTGAATGAAGATTTTTTGTATATTGATCACTTTTTGATAATATTCAATCATAGACCAAATAAAGGAACGCTATGCACGGACGTATTCACTTTGTTCTCGTTGATTTGGTTACCATGGTTACGAGGTTACCCTACCTGTACTCTGGAGTCCCTCAGTCCCAGTCTCATGGCGAGAGCTTTCTTAAACACGCTGGTTGGATAAGGATTGACGCAGAAGGCGCGTTCCAACTCGTCAATCTGCCAACGTTTGTAGGTTGTCCGATTTCGTCTGCCTGGTTTATCAGAGAAAGGATCTAGCAAATAATTGGAAATGGCGCTTAGTCATGTCAAAGATTGAATAAGGTGAATTGATGGATACTCGAGGACTATTTAGGGCTTGGATAGCGGTTTTTTATACAAGTTTTGACTATTTAGGGACCGACCGCTTGATTTGGGGTGGGGGGGAGGGGGTAGTGAAAGAATTTCGAAAAAGATTTACACGAGCCGAAAAGGCAAAAGAAAATAATTTGTATGACATAAAGTTATAAAGAAAAAGAGAGGGAAAAGAGAGGGGAAATGGAGGGAAAAGAGAGGGAAAAGCGAAATAAAATTACAGCCAAAGATTGTAAAAAAATATTTTAAAACGAAATCATTCTTCCATTCCCCCACGATATTAATGGTCCGTCCCTTACTGAGGGTAACACTGAATAGTAAACAGCTGACAAGCTCCCTCAACCTACTATTAAAATATTACAATACTTTTAAAATTACATGATAGTGAACATACAAGTATAAAGCGCTTCTGCTAAAAGCCTTCTTGAGGGTCTCGATAGGGGACGGTTCTCTGACGGTTGACGGTTAAAAAAATTGCTATTTGACGGTTGACGGATAATTGATAACTGAGGCCGTTTTGACGGTTAATGTTAATTGAACGAATTTTGACGGTAAAAAAGAAACTTTTTTGAAGGTTGACGGTAAAATGTTAGGCCGTTTGACGGTTAACCCCATTGACACCCCCCTTGGATGCCGATTGTCTAATAGTAAGGGAACGGAATTCCAAAACCTAATACAGTAGTCCCCCGTTATCTCAAATTCGAATCCGGTTATCTCGACTCTCGCTATCTCGAACAGAAAGCTGTTTCCCTTGGATTTTCCCCACTGTTCATCTGTAATTTACCGTGGGTTATCTCGAACTCGGTTATCTCGACTCCCCCGTTATCTCGAACAATTTTTCATTCCCCTTGACCTAAATTACTTAAATTTACGGGGTTTTTATTTTTTTTTATCTCGAACTAACATTGATGATACCCACAATGAAATTGACCCAGAAAACGAATCAGTCTTTTTTTTTTTTATATTTATTTTTTAAACCCTTAATTTAGACGGCTCTGGTGGCTGCATCGCATTTGCCTTCGTTAAAATGGTAAAACTAAGTCGAAATAAAAAAGATAAATGTTATGGACGGAAAATTACTGCACTAGTTATTTTTTTCAAAAAAGTATACGACATTTTCTGGATCTCCGGTTATCTCGAGCGCCCGTTATCTCGAACAATTTTTTTGTTTCTCCAGAGAGTTCGAGATAACGGGGGACTACTGTACTTGTTACAGAAAAGGTTCGTCCGCCTTCAGTTACGAGGGCATAAGAAGTTCACTTTACAATAGCCGGAGCATGAGTGATGCGTCGGTGAGTGTCACAGTTTCTAGATAATAAGTCATTTGGGGGAAAAGGGACATTGTTGGATAATTTTTAGGGAACAAGGAAACTGTTTAGTGATATTCGGGAATGAGGGAAAACATTGAGGGAATAACTAAATTTACTATTGGGGTACATACAAAGTAGAAATTACAAATTTTTGTAGGGAACAAGGGAATATGTAAGCTCCTTTCTCGGAGGTCGTCGTACTTTGTTTTATCCTGGTATAATCAGGAAGTCTGTGAATAGCAAAGGGCTTAGTACAGTGATGTCGATTAACTTCACATCAAATTCAACCTCGTTCCTTGAGCCCACGTTCCTTTTGGAGTATCCGCAAGCAAGCCAGCATGCGCACTGAGGAAACTGCGCGATCAGATGCGGACAGTAGGGAAAGCGGCCAGAACTCGGAGCCCTTCGTTCCACGTCGCAGGCCAAAACGACGGAAAGTGAGATCTGGGAACGAGATTGGTCCAATTCATTCTCGTTCCCAGAGCCGTGCTCGCTCTTCTAAAAGCGCCCACGTTATGTTATCCAGCGGTATTTGTAGTGCGACCAAAGGCTCTGGATTTCTCTACATCATTTATTCAAGATCTTGAAGAAATACTTAAACCACGAAAACCACCCACTTTCTAACGGTAAATTTGATACAATTCCAATTCCAGTGTCCACGAGGCTTGCCAACCGTTATCGTTACATCAAGATTTGTGGCAATTTATTCTGTAATTTCTGAAGGTCTCCGAACTTTTCAACGATCTTCAGCCGCCATTTTTGTTTTTTGGCATTGTTATTTCAGCCAATCACGGAACTTTATTTTCTCAGGAAATCGAGAGCCTTTGATTGCACTACAAATACCGCTGGATAACATAACGTGGGCACTGTTAGAAGAGAGAGCAAGGCTCTGGGAACGAGATCGAGAATGGGTCCAGTTCTTCTAGCAGACGGGCTGAATAACTACTGCGCATGCCCAACCGCTGACACATTTCCATACATATCTCTCTAGCTAGGAAAGCTTGCTCATTATTTTCTGAGGTATAAGAGGAATTTGTGGAATTTTGGACTTTGGCACGAACCTCGTGTACATCTCTAAGAAAAGGTCACACGGGATACTTCCGTACTTTCTTTTGAACAGCGCTGACTCCGTCAAAAAGCATTTAATTTTTAACACGACCTTGTAATAAGAGATTTTCATTTGTACCTCGCGTTGTTCAGCCCTGTTATTCTAGCAAGGAAGAAGAGTGCACATCGCATGGAAAGTATAGAAAGACTACTCGATGCACATGTTCGACTTGAAAATTGAGCTTTAACCATGTATGTGTCCTAGCTTGGGATTTTTTTGGATCCATTCAGGTTTATCCCCTGACGTTTGAGTGAACTGGCTGTGAATTAGTAAAGAAACACACTCCTGTGTTTGCTATTCAATACAATTTTGATTGGCACCCGTCCGTCAGTCTCTATCTGTCTCCGGCAGTCTCTGTCTTTCTGTCACTGTCAGTCCTTGTCTGCTTTCTGTCTGTCTGTCTGTCTGTCTAGCTCTGTCTCTCAATCAGTCTGTCTGTCTGTCTAAGTCTCTTTCTCTCTGTCCCTATCTTTGTCTTTCCGTCTTTTCCAGCCATTGCTGTAATGTCCGTCTGTAATGAAAACCGATAACTGACAGAATGTATGTATATCTGTTCCAAAATACCAAACCCAGATGGTACAAATTTACTATTTTTCGGTGTAATTATCCGTGATTTTATTTTTTGCAGTTGTTACGTTTACTACTGAATTACGAGATAATCTTGAATTCCAGGTCAGTCGTATTTGGCTAGTTTTGATGTACAAGCCTTTTTACAATGTCAATACACGTGTAAATCAGATGTGATGAATACTGCAGGTTCCATATTGTTTCAGAATTGTGTGCTGTAATCTTGTCGTACACAATTGTCTCCGTACTGAAGGTGACGCAAGGTTTACTGCGGAAAGTGTATACAGTTTATTGTCCAGGGTTGAAACTGTTAGATACATGTAAAACGAGTATATTTTGTTGCTTGTAGATTCATGTTAGAGAACAGTTAAACACACGCCCCAAGGATGGATAGCACAGCGTTTGTGTTTAAAGAAAGCAAGCAAAGCTTTTGTTCTCTATTCTAAAACCGACTGAGTTGCAAGCAGCTGGATAAATGGTCTGTCGGAACACGAAAACAAACAATCACCGATTAGCGAATAGCTTTCATGTTGATCGTTATTCATATGGCGATATTAATTCGCATGGTGTTGAGAAACTTCGTTCATTTCAAAGACAGAAGACAATGGAACTTTCCCGATTTAAAATAGATCTAGTAACAGTTAAAGCATCTATAAGCTTTCTTGGGAAACCGATTATTTACCGAAGTAAACGATAATTTGATTTCATTTTAGCTGGCAGCTGTCAAATTTGTATTTGAGTTTTCGTATATTTCAGTTTCGCAGCACAAAGTGCGTACTACAAGTGTTGTTCGCCATAACGGTGAATAAGGCTTTTAGTAGGACACTGAAAACAATGAAGTATCTACACATAACTATTTTCTCATGTTCATGCAAGCGATTAACAAGGTTTAGCTAATGTACTGTCGTATATCGACATCAATTGGTTAGATACACCCATTGATTTTTTGATAAACTTTAGAAAATCATCATCAGTTCACAATTAATCATTTGGTTTTCAACGTACGTCACAATCGTTTTTCACGAAGTTTTCAAAAAGTTTCACGTGGATTTAAAAAGCGTGTTTTGATTGCTTTCAGTTTGAATATTCTCATAGACTTCAGTAGTAATACGCTGTTAGTATTTTACGGGCTCTCGGCGTACCAAGGTCTGTTTGCCAAGCTCGACACAGAATAGCGAGAGTTTGGAAATTTGCCCCATCAAAATCGTTTCTAAATTTCGAGGTCTTCATTTTTCTGTCCGGCAAGAGGAAACTTTATTGGAATGTTTTGCTTCAGCAACACCGGGAGTGTAGTATGGAATTGACTGCTTATGCAAGCATTCAATATAAAATACAATATTTTTTATTTCAATTTGAATTTAAGTTAGCACATAATACCAACATCTCCGAAGAAAATTAAAATAGAGAATACAATAAAACTGAACAAAAATCTAATAATGATAATGGGTTCACTGAAAATAGCTATATACAAAAGAAATGAGGCAATAATGTTCTTTACTCTTTAGTAACAGTTCTAGTATATCTAGCTATCCCTTTCCTACTCCAGGCTCATTTAGCTAGCTTGTCCATAACATAACCAATTCTGATACCTGCACGGACGTCTACTGAGTTATGCAACCGCAGCAACAAAATCAAACTTTGATTTTGTTCTTAGAATCCTGATTGGCTGAGAAGTCGTTTGTGCCGAATACTGGAGTCCGTGGGTTCTACGGTTTACAGCCTCGATAGCGCAAGGAAAACAGACCGCACGTGGTACAAATGTTCAGACCCCAGGCGAGTTTGTGTTAACAACAGCAACTAAACACGCAACACCAACATCCACGGATATCAAAACGACACTACATTAATCATTATCCACAATTTTAGGACAACCATTCTCCAAATGGTATACTGCTGTTCTGGTGAAAAGGCCAGACATATTGTAAAGAGAACTAGAACAATATAAACTAATTACTGATACTTTAAAAATGCTAAAAAGTTAAAAACAGTATAAATAAGTTGAAAATAGTGATATTGTTAAAGCTGATAAGTTTTCTTGAACAGTTAGTCTTGAGGGTTGAGTAGATTTTGAAATGTGTTATAAGGGAGTTCCAAAGGACGGGGGCTGAGTAGGCTCGTACTTTTCTGCCTACTTCCCTGAGAAATTACTGTCCACTACTTTATCTCATGTACTGATTTGACTGGAAAACGAATTAGTTCCCTCACTTTATACTCGCGTGGAAGTACCAGTCACTTTGGTTTCAAGAAATCGCTGTCCCGGAGTATTAGTAGCATGCATTTAGTTTCACAGAGAAATACAACGCTCATTCACTCCTATGGTCATAATTATATCACTTGTGAATTATTTTACAAGGTGTAAAATTAAGGAATAAAACGTGTGGGCCGTCCTTGGGACTGTATAGTTACTGAATGGGTACACTTCGTGTTGTTCTTCATGTGTTAACAAACTCGGTGTTCAGTTGATACTCTTTCGACTCGCGGGATTCAAAGAGTGTCACGGTCGCTTCAGCCAAATAAAAATTACTATAATTGGAATTTAATATCTTCAACTAGAAAGAAGAACTCGCCAAAAATGATGAAAGGGAAAAATAATTAGAATAATGAACAACCAGGCCAAACCACAATATTCTATATAAATTGTGGCAGTCTTAATTTCGGTACCCGAATATTGAAATCAGGTTTGATGGTTTGTAATCCACTTCCATCTGTGCCATCCGCGCAAATCCCTTGTTCTGCCTTGCTTTTACTGAGAGTAATTTAGTTAAATAGAGATGCTTATTTGATGACATTTGGCACATTTATTTCACAGAAATGAAGCGATGCGAAGTGTCAGTAATCCAGTATTGGCCGACGGCAGGGCCCCCCCAATTCATTTTATATGGACAATGCTCACCATCAACAATCTGATCTACCCGCTCCCCTTCAGATCTCTAGCGGTACCCGCATTTCCGTATAATTCAACTACTTCAATACGTGCAACCTAATTTGTGTCATTTGATGACTTTTCGTATTTATTTTTACTTCGTTTTAGTCAATGCATATATTATTCAGTGCAAATGATAAAGGTGAATCTCAGTTGTTACTGATGCGATTATCTCAGCTAGAGACTGATGAATCATCAGTTTAGAAAGCGTGTCCAAGGTCTTAGCAAACACAGATTTGCATGGTTTCTAGTATTTGCAACCGCTCAAGTATTTGCAATCTCGGCAGTTGAATTGTAGCGCAGGAACCCGTTTTCACAGCTTGGCCGGAGGCAGAGGATGGGTGTAATACTTTACGGTTAATTTCGAACAACAGATACTTTAGGACTTTAATACAATATCTATGCTTACTGCGATAAAATCATCTACGAAATCGATATGATTTGTGATGTTAATGGCACTTACAATACAAAGAAAAAACGCTTTTCAGTTTGTGATGCACAAATGTATTTGTTTAAGAGTTTGGTGAGTCGTTTCAGTACTGAATTCATCTCCGTTAATTCTAGGTGTCTGTGGTCAAGTTGTGGTTCAACACAACTATGTGAACATCAACATGTGCATGAATGAGTATTTTGAATACGGTTACTCTGAGGTGAGCACGTTGTGGGATTGCCAGTGATCATGGGTACAAAATCTTTCATTCGGTTCGATATGCGAGAATCGTTTTCATCATTTTGCTTGTGGTACTTATACACCCTTGTTGTTCCTGCTTCGTGTCAATCTAGTTACAAGGTTTTAACAGTGACCCACTGAACTATGGCCGCCTTGTGATCTGAATCCCACTTCCTTTTATTAGTATACACGAACATGAAAATTAATACAAATTGACACCAGTTATCGCAGACGATCCGTATTGCATTCCACAAGAGATTAGTGCGGACTTTAATTTTATTTTTCTATTCGTATTACTCCGCCCAACCAACAGTCGATTAAAAACAAAATTTCCTTTGTAGTAACCGAATAAAGTTTAAAAAATATCTAAAAGTGATTGTAGAGTTTGTCTTTACTTTTCTCATGTTTATATACAGCTATTTTAATAGACGTTTGCTTTTGAAAATATGTCGTCAAGTATTCACGCAGTACCCAACCCTCAAGGGATTATGGGCGCTCTTTATATTTCGATTTTAGTTATTTTCTTTATTTCATTCATAACGAAAACAGGGCTTTCAGAATCTCAGAATATTTCTAAAAATCACTCATGAAAATGATTTCGAATAGTAGAAAGCTTTACGCTTTATCATGCCTTGAGGACGAGAATCGCATCGTCCGTATTCTCTATTGTACGTAAAGTCAACTTCTTTTAACTATCTGTATATAACAGGAGATTTGCGTCACCGCCCTAATTCAATTGCTAGTCCAAACATGCAAGTAAGATCAAACAGATCGCTGGATCAGCCGCTCAGCTGTCCCGCCTGTGTAATGCGCTCCGTTTGCAGAGAAAACAGAAAAACTGATGCTACTATAAACAGAGCGAGAAGTGATGTGTATATTAAGACATACATCATCTTCCTTTGTTCTTTAATAATAAAAGAGATAACTTACTAATTTGTCTTCTCATTTTGTCTGGATTTCTAATGCTTCATTCCACAAGCTTACTAATAAATTGCGAACCGATATGACATGAACGCCATTTATTAAAAACATCTATCGTTTAATCTATGATACTCTCCATAGTCGTGTAGCATGCAACATATTTATTAACCGTTATTTTGGTAACGGAGCGACCATTTCTGCTGTCATTAGATCAAACAAGTCGCACTCAAGTATTTTTGAAATCTCTGCTGGGTGCAACAAAGGATAAAGTGCCAAAATTAAACTCACAATTTGTTAATAAATTTCTGGGCCCGTCAAATGTTTCAAACGTTCGACTTCCTTAAAAATTGAACGGGATGAAATAATTTTTTACTTCAGTGGTTCTACTCAGTGATACGAAAACAACTCTAGGTGAAACTTTCTGCATTTTAGAAAACAAAACAACATAAAGTAGAAGCTAGAATAAATGTAATTGGTAAAAGTGGTAATTTTGTGTCGTTTATGCAAGCACATTTGAAGATGGACCGATTCTACAGTAACAATGCGCCTTCTCAATGTAGCTATTTCTTATAAAGCGATACATTTAATGGGGAATACGAATAAATTATTAAATCTATAGTAATTTCTTCCTGGGTATTATATCAAAATTAACTATTGTTTCGGATAACGGTTTTAGATTGTTTCTATTTTTGTAAATGTTAATTTCACTAAACCTTGTTTCTCTCTCTGTCAAATCTTGCAAGATACGCCGATATCACTCGGGACGCGAAAAACCTGAGGAGTTGCTATGTTTTCTCTAATCTGAACTCTAACTGAACTACAACGAAAACTGACACCTTTTCTTTTCGATGTGTGTTTTCAATAAACCTATCACACAAATAATGCACTGTTTAAACTTTTCAACAATGAAATGTTAGAAAAGCACTGTTTTACTACACTGGTGGCACAGTTTATACAGAGTTTACGGACGTAACTAAAAGCCGCAACCCCGCCTTTTTTTCCCAGTTCGAAAGTTCTGCTTCTTCGGAGACAGCTGTTTAAAGGCACAGGTGTCAGTCTCCAATCCTGTCACTGAAAGGCTAATAAAATATATCTTAATTCAAAAAAGAACAAATGATACAAAACCTCGTGCTATCATCGAATTGTTTTATTTACTTTTAGTGCGGGAAAACGACGACCGAGGAAAATCGCAAATTAAACATGATTAAAGTTTGTATTTTAGACCACAAGTTTTCAGGACCAACAGTATTATTGTAATGAATAATCTTTCGTGTACAGTCTCACATGATTAATTGAAACTATGCACTTTGCTAGTTCTTCAGGCAATAACAGGTTTTTAACACCAGATCTACAAATGAATGCAGAAGAAATAGCTTTACTCTTACTTGCGAACTGGTGCACGCATGGTTACGCATTAGAAACGGTTAGTCGCGCAAAGCATCCATGATTAAACCGCCTCGTTATATTCATAATTAGAAATTCATTATAGTAACAATGATTTATTATGAACTACTGCAGAAACTCATTAATATCTTAGTTCAATTAAAACGCCAGCTCGTGTACAACAAAATGAAAGCATTTCGTGCGAGTTCATGGTCCAATCCAACTTACTGTAGTTGGTTTGTTGCGCGCCCTGCACTGAAAACTACTTTTGATCCGTTTCAAATCCAAAAGCGATAAAGATTACAGGACAGCATAGTTTATAAATTTCGTTACCTTTTGTATACTCTGGGTACAGAAAAACTTCAAAGAGCACATTCAAACGCGTAAAAGATTATTTGGAATATGCCCGGTTTCCTGCACGTGATATGCACTGATGACTTTGTACATGATAAGTTTAATGCAAACTCATTCACAAGCGGCAAATTTGCTTCGTATGTTCGTACAAGACAACTGGCATTTTCCAAAATGTTGAAGTTAAAAGGAGATAAAAGGAGAACACCTTTTAACTAATTTCTTGCAAATGTCAACATAACTTCTCGATACGTCCCACATGTATGATGTGTGTTCGACCTGTGAAACCACTCCTTTCTTCGCCCTTTCCTTGATAAAAATTTACATTGTACTGATGCTAATATGAAGACCCTCATATTTTGGGCAAAATGGGAGACATTTTAATTAGGCAAAAGCTCAAATCTATAATCTGTTAACAAAACTGCCAGAACATTAATTAGTTAATAGTATTTGCTGTATTTAAAATCAACCGAAAACTCAAATCAGCTGTGAAACGACTTTCTGAAAACAAGTAACTAGAGTGTGCCACAAATAATATTTAGTTTGACTCCAATTCTTAACACTCGTAACGAAATGGAGTAATTTTAATAACTGGTAAAAAAGATCAAGTCATAAACGCTGGAGATTCTCGATCTCATATCACGCTTATCGGGCAGATAAACAGTTCTGCCCAGTTGACGATAAAGCAAATTTGCGAACTAACTATTCTAAGCTTTTGACGAATCAAACATTAACTGAGTTTAAGACACCGAAACAGATAATAAATCTTAAAATTCTGATCGATTGTACGACCTTGTACGTACTGCTGTGCTTCCTCTGATATACAAATTGTAAAACCTGTGGAATGTTGGGTTTTTATATTAAATATATTCGCTGGAGTAAATCCAAACAAACCTGGGTTGTGGACCATCAGTATATCGTCTTTTCCATTCGCACTCGCGTCATCAGCAGAGCTTGGATTCCTAACGCGTTTCTCGCTAATTTCCCGCTCCATCCTAGTCGGGTATCTCGTCCTTTCACAGTAGCACTCGCACGTACAGCGCGCGTAACTGGCGTACAAATCGTGCGGCGAGAGCTGATATCTGATTTCCGCGGGGTAGCGATAAGCGTAAGGATGAAAGAAATAGCTGGGTCTAGCTAAATCCATTCTGGGTTCAGAGTAAAAGTTGCTGTTCTATAAATTAAGAAATACCGGTAATCTGTTCACTTGATCGTTAGTCAAACACAATGAGTGCGCCCCATTGAGCCGATACTGTGTATATAGTGCTTCCTACAAGCACGTCAATTACGCAGCCAATCGATGTACGGCCAGCATGCACTCTACCCAGAATTCCATGCGAATAAACACCTCAATAGCAGACTCACTCTGGGAACTCGGTCGCAATCAGAAATGTCAATAAACGAATACTTTTTTCTTTTTCTATAGTAAGTGCCATGCGACAGTTACTAAGGTACAAGAAGAAGTGATCTTATTTGTCAATGGCGACATCTGTACAGACCTGGAATGTGCCAAAGGAGAGGGAACGATGTGAATTAAGGGGGAGGTGTCGGTCTTCGCCCTTAGTGTTGGACAATAACATATTTTCGCTCTAAATGACTGATATTAAAGCTGTGAACTCAAACTGACCTACTCATACCCTACAAAGTTAAGAGAAGTATTTTCTCTTCCTGATAAGTTTTACGTGTCCAATTCAGTTTATTGTGTTCTACCGACACAAGAACAACCATGGTCGGTGGGACGGGTATTCGGGAATGTCTCTTTCGTATCCTGTGTCGAGAATATAAAGTTACTGTCTTGTCTCTGCGACTTTTTAGTAAAACTGTACTATAAAGAAGCTTGTGTTAATAAAATCGATTTATAAATAACCATGACTTTGGTAACAAAATTTGCAACCAAGAAAATAGATTTTTGTCGGTACTATAAATGATGGATAACACTGATTTGCAGTATCAATCGAATGCTTTCGGCTTTCTTGACCGAAATGAAAGGACAGATCTGGAACCAGGACATTGTTTGTACTTATCCGCCCTTGGGGGGAGGCCCAAGAGTCAGTTTCTCAACTGACTGATTCTTTGTGAATGTGGGCTTCC
>JAOBYG010043782.1:0-12153 GCA_025403545.1 Epizoanthus stellaris | reverse complement strand
GTAGGGAGAACTGGTGGTGGTAGGGGCGATACTGTATGGTGTTTGGAATTTATATGTAAAACACAACATATATATAAAATTACCTACATCAAAGTGCAAAACCAAATAATAAATTCAAACTTATTTCTTCACAGTGACAATACAGGAGTAGAGAGCTAGCCAGGTGATTGCTCTTGTCAAACATAATGATAATTAATCAGACATAATCGCTACAAAGTACATTTATTTAGTATTTCATACGGTACTGGTTTCTCTATTTTTCACAGCCAGAGGCTCAATCATATATATTTTGTCATCTCTTCATAACCTTCCATTGTGCCTTAATGAACTTTGCAAGAGAGAGAGAGAGAGAGAGAGAGAGAGAGAGAGAGAGAGAGAGAGAGAGAGAGAGAGTATAACTTCTGAACTTGTTGGCGCTACTGGAAACTGAAGGAACAGTATAAAAACGGACACAACTCGGTCTGGAGAAACCAAACATCGAGTAATATTACGCATAGTAGATAAAAGCCTGGGATCCTAGTTAATTATGCGTTAGTTGTTCAAGTTTGGCCCCGACTCCACACGAAATGGGAACAAGGAACAGAAGCACCTAATGGTCAATCGCGGTATCATCTGGATGGCAACTCTCGGTATAATTCATACTTTTAGTGTCAACTCGTTTCAATCAATCGGCTGAAAAATTATTGACAGTAAAACAGATTGTGGTTTTCGAGAAAATCGTTTTAACATCACAAAATAAATATAGGTTAATGCTCACCAACTACTGAACTTCTGTTGTGAAATGAACCGCCATAATTGTTCGCTTCTCTTTCCATTCGCCTAACGAGGCTTGTTTTTACACTGGATCTGCATCTAGTTCAGATATATTTGTTCAATACCAAACTGATCGCCACCTGAAGGGCATCTGTGGTCTACCCCTTCCCTGAAGTCCAATAAGATGAATTCTAGTCGATAGTTTCTGCTCCGGCACTGTTGCCCTCCGTCTTCACTCCAGCCATATTGCTTTTGTGTCTGCGAACGACTTCACCTTCTGTGATATCACAGGAGGCATGTGGCTATTGCGCGATAATCTTCGGAACAACTTCGGATTTTTAGTTATCAATCATTTTCGCGCATTTTTAGTCGTTTTTGGAAAAAAATGAATTATAGATTCGTTTTTCTCAGGCAATTTTACATTAAATTCCGAAAAACACCTCATACTGCTGGAGTACCCCTTTAATGCAATTGGGTTATGTTTGATAAATCACCCTTAATGCATAAAATAAAATCAAGAAATTACCAGACAAAGAAGCGTTTACCCAAGATATAATCCCGATCATGTATGTTTAAAAAATTATACTATTGCCTTCTGATACAGTGTATAAATAAAGCTGTTTGTTTGTCTGTCTGTCTGTCTGTCTGTCTGTCTGTCTGCATCCATATTCAGAACATCAAATTTCTTATTCAGGAATAACTAAAGACTGTTTCTTAAATGCGAGTAGCATCCTTGCGACATCAGTGAGTTGAAATTATTTGACATGCAGACGATTCTACTTGCAAATCGCAGGTATAAAATCGATACATCCCAATCGGTTAGATCGGGTTGGGATGTATCAGTTGACCAAGCCGCTAAATCCGGTTGGGATGAATCGGGTTGGCCAAGCCGCGAGATCGGCTTGAGCACCTAGTATATACTATACTGGATTTGTATTTCTCGAGGGGATACAGTGGGTTGACTTTCAACCCGTTAGATCGGGTTCATCAAACCACTAGATCCGGTTGAGCACCTAGTATATACTGTACTCATTTTGTGTTTCTGAAGGGGATACACCGAGTTGACGTTCAACCAGATAGATCGGGTTTGGATGTATCGGGTCGATCAAGCGGACACAGCGGGTTAAAAGGTCTCGCTGAGTCATATTTTATTCTGAGTTCTCTCAGCTAGAGTAACACATTTCACAGGATTCTACTACGATAATTATCGTTTATGTGTTTTGGGATTTTGACACTTTATCAATAATTATTGCATGCAAATTGAAGGTATCGTGGGGCTGCACTGGGTTGGCAGCTCTGTTAAGTAACGCTCGTATTTATTATATGTTATTATTAGTAGTGGTATTATTATTATTATTATTATTATTATTATTATCATTAATTGTTTTCGGTACGAAACTTCTCTAAATGGCTTATTTATAATAGTTTCATGTATTTCTTGTGAACAATTCAGCCTAATATAAATTATCATTCCTAGTTGATTGGCGCTGCTTTTTCTTCTTCGCTGTTGGCGCGCGAAGGATTGTGGGGCAGAGTGAAAAAAGGACGCCAGGAATAAAATCGGAAGACAGGAAGATTTCGTGACATCTGCCCATATAAAATTATCATTTGTTTTGAGACTAAAGAAGAGGAGCTAAAGTCTAAACTCCAAGAAGTTTGTGAAAAAAGGACGCCAGGAATAAAATCGGAAGACAGGAAGATTTCGTGACATCTGCCCATATAAAATTATCGTTTGTTTTTAGACTAAAGAAGAGGAACTAAAGTTTAAACTCCAAGACGTTTGAGGCTGTGCAGCATAAGAGTGAAGTTTCAGTTGTAATTCTGCCGCTTCACTGAAAATCGCGAGATAAACAATTCGATTTTGAATTCAATTTCTGCTTCAAGTTGAAAGTTTCAACTGCCAACCGCATGACGGCATTTCAGCGACCGTCGGAAGCTTAACGTGCTTCATATTCAGGATCGCAAGCGAGCAGTTATAATAGTAATAATAGTTATGCATTTATGAAAGTACATGTTTATAATTGATTTGCAAAGAATCGGCGATACGGATAGAAGAGCAACATTTCAACTGACAACTGCATGAGTCTGAAGACTCAAGTATGTGTGTTGCCTGTTGTACTACCGGGGCTCGACTTTCTTGACTAATGTGAATGTTTGCTGTTAAAGACTACATGTATCACAAAAACATCTCTTGAGACTCATTTCATTACCAGGTAAGTTTATTTTGATTTTGGCGACCTGAACATATTGTTGGAAAATTTATGAATCACATTTGCTGAACAGAGAATCGAACAACAGCAAACTGAAGAATACTGACTAGTTTCCAAGTTTCTAGAAAGTCGATACTATGTATATTAAAAACCTGTCAATCGATACAAAGCTTGTATAATATTTTATTTTGTGTTGGTTCTATGCCCGTTTTATTCAGTCAGTCAGCAGATGTATAAACATTGGAAATTACCGTCTGCTTAACGCCAGTAAACAAAGCTATAAAATTAAGACCAATTTCCATATTTTAAATACAAGCCAAAAACTGATGTAATAATCTATCTTCTCTCTAGCCATCACGCCATTTTTTTCTGCTTTTCGTCAGTTGCCGTCGATGACGTATGGGGACCGATTTGGTGATTTTGGGGAGCAATTTCGATTTTATTCCTGGCATCTCCGCCAGCGTTTTGATACCGTGAATCTCGCCCCAGTCATCCCGCTGTTGCTTCTAACGCGGTCACGTAGTGTATCGAAGCGTCGTGGAGACGACAGGAGACCTGGCTACCAGTTGATATAATATCACAATTATGTCGGTACAAAATTAAGCAGATTTTCTCGTTATCTGTTATTACGTTATTCAGTAGCCACAAACTGCACACAAGTTCTTTCTTCTTACAAAACTGCTCTTCTAAGCAAAGTGCAAATTTCCATACACAGTCTCACATTTCTGAAAATGCCACGCTGCAAAAACGTCGAAGTTATTTTAAAATAACTTAATGAATTCTGAAAAAGATGGAGTGCTTTTAAGAGATATGACCTATTTGTACCACATCCTTTCCATTGCAATAGTTGTCGACAATTTTTGCTTGTTAAAAGCTTAGTTATTATTTCCATTATGATTATTATAACGTTATTGTCTAATTATTATTATTATCATTATTCATAATTATTGATATCAATATAATCTAACAAAACGGATATTTGAATCTGTCCTATATAAAGAAACGCAACTTACTTTGCTGGAGCAACTCAGTGTTCTTCTCTGCTGACCCGACAAGGTTCTCCGCGCGGCAGGTGTATGCTCCAAAGTCAGAGTCTGCATCTGGTTTAACACTCAGTTGATTACGGACCATATTAGAAGACAAGACTGTGGTGCTTCCTACACCTCCCCTGGACCACGTGATACTTGGACGGGGATTTCCCTCTGCCTCGCATGTGATGCTCACCGCTTTCCGAATCCAAGTTTCGGCTGAAGCCGTTATGGTGGTTATCTCGGGTTTATCTGACAAGGAAGAGATAGAAGTTTAAGATTATGTGGCCAGAAATAGCACATATTTATTTACTTACCAGCGTCGGAGTTTCATTACCGAGATATCACTACCAATAAGTTAGTGACAGCATCCGGAATCTCAAAATGATCACCGATTCTAAGTCTCTATATTATTTTCGATAATCTTCTATCGATTGCCATTGTTAACAATAAAAGTAGCAGCCGGCTTTGATATATAAGGCATGAAGTCGTTGTTATATAACATTCTAACATAACAGTTGCTTTCAGATGCTTTCAGTTCGACCTTGTGACCTGCACAGCCGTTGTCCTTGAAGCAGCGATTTAGCAAGAACACAAAGGTTAGATTACAAATGCTTCATATAACCACTGTCGCCCTTATGCCAATTACTTTAGAATTACAGAAGATTGTTTAATTTTGCTACTAAATAATCTGGAGATTAAAGATTTAGCAGCTTAGAATTCTTCTTCTTTACAAATTGTACGTATAGCCTTTTGTCTTTCCATTTTTAATAACTGTTTTTCCTACATTACCTCAAACATGCAGTATAGAAATGTATTCTGCTGTTACATATATTACTGGTCCATCACCCGTGTTGGATTTTAAACTTGATAAGACTCAGCGTTGATTTTAGTTTATAACTTTATTTACCTTGTCTGGTCATAATAGCCGAGGGTGACCACACTCTACTAATAGGGGACACCTAACGCTAAAAATAGATAAATAACGTTAATTCCTTAAAATTCTATATTGATAGTTATATTACTAATGGATTG
Organism: Epizoanthus stellaris; assembly: GCA_025403545.1. Classification (NCBI taxonomy): domain Eukaryota; kingdom Metazoa; phylum Cnidaria; class Anthozoa; order Zoantharia; family Epizoanthidae; genus Epizoanthus; species Epizoanthus stellaris. The sequence goes on along the minus strand of JAOBYG010043782.1, from coordinate 7,127 downwards.
TAAACACGAACTTCTACAGTAAACTGTATTTTTATGACTTAGGTTTAGCTTAGGGTTCTTATAAAATTATAGTTTATTATTTATGTTAGTGTTAAAACGACTGCCAAGGCTTCGTCTCAAGTAAGCCTGGTAAATAGTTACAGTATTACTTACAATGTACGTTCACGTTCACTGCTACAGAAACGTTTCTTATTCCATTATCCGCTTTACACTGGTACACACCAGTTGCTGACCTGTTTACAGTGTTACCAATATATATACGTCTCGCCAACACCAACAGAGGAACCACTCGTAATCCATGTTATGTTTGGTAGGGGATTTCCACTAGCATTGCAGTAAAGTTGAAGGTTAGCGCCTTCGTTGAGTGTTTTATTTGATGGCGGTGTTGAGATAACGGCTGGAACTGGAAGGAGATAATTAGCAGTTATATCGATAGATGTTAACATAAACTTTTATTCGAGTGTCTGATGTGTTATGAATTTAGTATAGGTTAAACTTTAATCATAGTTACCATCAATGTAACGTTACATAGGAAGAAACAAGTAGTAGCCAAGTAGATGTAAACATTTATTCAAATATCTAAGAGATGTTTACTGACCAAATGTGAGTATAAAAGAAAGGGATAACGCGTTCAAAACTATATTATTAGTGAAAGAATGGGAGCTGTGTTAGAGCAAGTTAGTATTAACATGTAGTTAATGTTACAGTAATTAATTAATTAAGGATGTAATTTTGTACGATAGAATTAAATTGCAGAAGTATTCGTTAATCCTTGTCACTTGTCATATATCATGTAATACAACAACCAATCAGATTCAGGCACTGTATACCCAGTGTTGGTGCTGAACATGCCAGTGAATTCGCCATTTAGAAGATTAGGGGTTAAGTTCAGATATTAGCAATTGCAAACGCATTGCAATTTAATGAGCGTTATTAGGAAAAGATACAAATACGACATGGACAATAATTATACAGAAGTTTATTTAGTAGAAAGCAGAATTGCTGGAGTTACATCAGGAATTGTTCTGCCTCCTTACATTTCCCAACATTTTAAAATCCAAACGCACACTTCATGTTGAATTACAAAGAAAGCACTGTTGAGGTTGAACTGAAGCAAAGGAGAGTTTTGATAAGCCGGAACAAACGAGGAAGAAGTATCACAAAGTCAAGACCTTTTATTGGAATAGGATAGGATATAATGAAAGATGCAAGCAGAACAGGTGCTTACTTGACAATGAAAGCTCATCAAGTTTAAAAGAGAATGATATTAGAAAGTTTTAGAGTCCGAAGCGCTGAATAAAACAGTTAGTTAATCAATCCAATTAAATTAAAGATTCTTAGAATATAATGCAGATCAAAGTTTAGAGAATACTTCCAAGGAAAAGTTTTAAGTCGAAACTTTAGCTATTGTTGATGGTTATGCTTTAGAGAGCTATACATGAAAAGAGAGGTTTATAAAAAGTGTTATTTCAATCTCATGGTATTTGTCCACCGTACCAAGAACATCGAGTGCTACTTCTACTGTCTGGCCAGCTCCAAGAGCATTCAATGGGGCACATCGATAGCTACCACTGTCGGACGGTTTCGTGATCGCGATAACCAACTCCGAGCTGCTGGAGTTTTGAAGCAAAATATCATTCTGGAGGAACTTGTACTTGTTTGCTGGAGGATGAGCGTCGGTGATGCATTTGATTATAAGGGCGTGACCAGTTATCACTTGGTTGTTAGTGGTATTTAGCTCAACTGTTGTGTAACGTGGTTTATCTGAATAATTCAGAATACATGTTTGTAAACTATAATATACACAGCATTAACAACAACAGTAACACAAGGACGGCCATTACATTTATTGCGATTAAATGTTTTTAATTAACACTTTATCTCTCAATCTTCCGTGTTCGTTAAATTTCTATCAAAATAACTGTCGAAATATTTATTTGCTGTCAATTGAATGTTGTGCACAGGTGAACATGTAATGTACAGGGCATCCATTTGTCATTATCAAGAATGTTTTTACAAAGGTACAACCACCTTGGCAGGAAATGTTTATTGATGCATACACGATGCCTCTAGTCTTAATTTATTATATTGGGCAGGGCAATTACTTTTAAGCTTACTTTAGTGTATCTGAGCCTTAAACACGGTGTGTATACACTAATAATCTTAATGTCTAATTTAATTATTTCAATGTAATGAATTGACTTTGTATTTTGTTGGCATTATATTGACCTTTTATCATCAAATGACACCACATTTCATTCAACTTTGAATTAGACAATTTCGTGAAATGATGATATCTGCATTAGTGTGTTTTATTGTTAACTGTCAAGGTTACCGTGATATTCAGCCATGCGATTTGGAAACACCATTAGACACGCTACAAGTCGAAACAATTAATCAGTATTATATCATTAGATTAGTAGATTATTAGAAAGGAGCATTAGTCCATAAGGTAACCATTATTTCATAACATATAGAGGCTTATAATTTGTACTAACAAAGGCCAAAAATAGTAGTCTGCACGACTGCATCTTTCTTTATCCCGTTCTTTGCTTTACAAATGTAAGTTCCACTGTTGTTCTTTCCTAGATCAGTTAGGGTCAAGGTTTCACCAATATAATTGAACCCTGCATTTCCAACTTTGATCCAGGTGATGATAGGGAGTGGTATACCACTAGCATTGCAGAATAATGTTACGTTATTCGTTTATTGGGTGGTGTGGTTTAATGGCAATGAGATGATGACCGGGGATGCTGCCAAACAAACGATATTACAATTTGTGATTGTATTTTAACATAATTATTATTACTGATGAAGACTATAGGTTAGAAGATGTTTTGCAAAGTCAGGAAATGAAATCAATTATTTAGTTTTGTAGATTATAAGGTTTAAAATTAGAATAGTGTTACATCAAGGAATACAATTGAGCGTGTTTACCGATACGATTGTGATTATGCAATTTATTGCTGCAGGGATTGCTTATGTTACAACTCTGATAATGGATGATGCACAAATTACATTATCTGAATTGAAAAGCTCTATTTTACAGTAGTGAGTAATTTATATTGTCTAGTTATTGTGATCTCTCAAGCAGCTCCTTTGTTTTGAGATGTATAGGTTTTGTGTAAAGGTGTTGGTTATTGTTGTTGCCATTGTTTCATTACTCAATCGTAGGGTTACTATACGAGCCTTATTGTATGCTGGCACTTTTATTCCCTTCCACCCGTAGGTCCAGATACCAATTATTTATACGTTAATATGAATTTTTCGCTATAAATATTATTTGGCTTAAGTTAACATTAAATAATTATTAAATGCTCACAGTGTATCGTTAAATTAATCTCTGTCCTTTGCCCAGGGCCCAAAAGATTCTTCGGACCACAGCTAAAGGTGCCTTTGTGAGAAACTTGAATGTTTGGAATCACGAAAACTCCGCTTGCTGCACTTCCCAATAAGTTTCCGTTGTGGAAGAAGTCATATATCGTGGCTGGTGGAACGGCATCGGATCCACACACGAAAGTGACATTTTCGGGATATATAGCAATGTTATTTGATGCATCTGATCGTAGTGTTGTTCCTCGAGCTTTATCTAAGAAAGAGAAATAACAATCCCAGATTTGCCAAGGATAATGTTACATAGCAATCCAGTCCTTTTACAAATTTAAAATACAGATTTCTCACATTTTCGATAACATATCACGTGTTTCAGCACTGAAATAATTTTCACTGGTTATCTGTTTAAATTAATATTAGAAATGTGTTCACAAATATTTTCACAAATGGTTTCAACATTCAGTTTGGATCAGCGAAACTTATTACCAGAAAAACCTAGATCCATTATTTCAGCCTTAGTACACAATTACTTGCTGTTACTGTCAGTTTACTATACATAACCTCACACACAGGTAACTCACAGGTCATTTCCATACAGTTTCTCTTTCCCTATCATTTGCACTCCTTCTCTATCATTCGCTATCAATTACCATCATTCTCTATCCAGAATTGCCAGCGGCGGTGGCTACGACGTAGTGATGACTATCTAAATTTTTTTCTCTTCTTTCCTTCGTCTCTTTTTGACTCTCTTATTCGTTCATAGTCTCCTTTCCCATCAATTATCATTATTTAGCATCATTCGCTATCATTTGCCAATAACGCTGCCCTAATTGCTTCCGAATTATTTCCGTCCACTCCCAAAGTTTCCTACACTGGAGGCTAACTAGAACTTTCTATCTCACCAATCTATTCTAAGATTTGAACACATTACATTTTGGAGTACTAACATTGCACAGTAAGCGAGGCAGAAGCAGACTTGATCTTGCCTATGCCATTGGCTGCAGTACAGATGTATAACCCAGTATCTTTCTTCCCTACATCATTAAGAGTGAGCATCGCTCCGCTAGCTCTGAAGCTGGAATCGCCCTCTTTTGTCCAAGTTATATTTGGAGATGGGTTACCGCTAGCATTACAGACTATTGTGGCCGTATTGGTTTCGTTCACCGTCTGATTGTTAGGAAAGGAAACGATGGCCGGCGAAACTGTGAATTTAAAATCAGTAGTACCTTTTAAAATAAAAACGTTGTATCCAATTTTGAGAACGCGGACAAATAAATGGAGCAGACAAAAGTTATTTGGAAGGTCAGTGACGGAGGTCCTCAAAGTAGCAATTTACAAATGAGCCATAAGTTAAAAAAAATATCAAGCGTGCAATTATATAGTGTTGTGCAGATGAAACTTAGGACTAAGATAAAGTGCCTAGACATATTTGCAGTTTCACACTTTGAAACTATACAAAAATAACAAAATAAACCTTTGAAATTGAAAGGAATAGTGTCTAATATCCGGCGAGGTATGTTACTTAGTTAGAAAAGCCATGTATGCTTGATCTAATTAACGTTTAATGGATTTGTTTTAAGAAGACAAACTTAATAATAAAGCTTACCATGAACAGTGAAATCGAGCTTAGCTTCTTTCCCATTTCCGAGATAATTACTGGGCACACACTTTATTGTGCCTTGATGGTAATGCTGGATCGAAGATATCACGTATAGACCGTCAACAGAATCTCCCAGTGGTTTACCGTTATAATAAAACCAATATTTGGTAGGGGGTGGGTTAGCGTCAGAGGTACAGTTAAATGCCACCGAGGCCGATGATATGGCAATGTTATTTGTTGCATTACTTTGTAACACAGTGTTTTGAGGTGTATCTGTGAAAAGGTTAAAATGTATAGTAAGCGTCTTAGTAAAATAAAATAAATAACTTATGTTACATGTTTAAATTGCTCTATAGAGAGCAGCCAATCTTTAGCACTGTAAATCTGGCATTTTGAGGTTAAATACTCTATAGATATCAGCCTGAAACCAGGTGAATACGAACAAATTACAAGCTTTTTTTCTTCATTCAAGAAACAATTTGTCAACCGTTAGCTGTCTCCACAGAAATTATCCAAATGATAACCCTAATATATTATGTAAAGTTAATTCCTTTTTGGTGTCCTATGTAATTCCTATCGAACAACTAATATGTTTAAAACACTTAGTTACTTTAGATACTATTGTCTTCACTAAAGGTACTGAAAAGTTGAGTTTTATGTTTCAATGCTGTTTATTAGCTGTGGACCAACGGCTGGATATTTAAAGTTATAGATGGAAAACGATCCCTCTTCATTCGTATATCTATTCAGTATTACGTTCTTAGTTTTGCGAGACTGAGTTATGACTAATATTATACGTTCTAAGTTGAACTCACACTGAACATTGACTAGTGCACTTTCTAATGCACCTTCCCCGATCCCGTTGGTGGCGGTACAGACGTACGTCCCTGTGTTAGTCTTGTTCACATTTCTTAGCGTCAGTTCTCTTCCGCTCTGAATGAAATTGGATCCTTTTTTCCACACTATTGACGGTTTTGGATTTCCGGTAACATTGCAGAACAGGGTTATGCTATCCGTTTCGTTAATTGTCTGATCTTGCGAGTGGCTCGATACAGCAGGCGCCACTTTAGACAAAAAGAAAGGAAATTACACTTTCAATTTAATTCAATTGGAAATAAGGACATAGGTAAATGAAATGAAGTAACGAAATAATTTAATTCTAAATTCCATAATTTGGAATGTCATATACACTATGTTTGAAACTAAATGGGCAAACTGGACGATGGAAAATTGAAAGTAAAATGTTAACGAAACTGAAGTGATCACTATTCATGGAAACAAAACGGTTATAAAATACAATATGGTAAAGAACGTTTATGAAAAACTAATGATTCTTACACCATAAAATCTCACTCACTCACTCGATGTTGTGATCAACAATTAACTTAAAGAGCATGCATTTACATTAATGTGATAACGTAAGCCGCCTTTATTAACTTGCAAACCTTACCATGAACAATAACAATCAATTTTGCTTCATGTCCATTGCCAAGAAGATTGCTCGGTACACATATTATGGTGCAGCCATAAGGCAGGTGGTTGCTTGAAATGACGAATATTCCATCCGCGGTTGTTCCCAACGAAGTGTTGTCTTTATAAAACTTGTAGGCTAGCGGAACCGGGTGCGAGTCGGTTGTGCAATTAAAAGCGATATTTTCCGGCCTTGTTACGGTGTTATTTGTGGCGTTTGAACGCAAGTCTGTTTTGTATGGTGTATCTGCAACACGAATATTATGAAATTGGTAGGTGCCACATCACAATCTAAACTACTTTAGATATTATATATCACTCGTCAACTACCAATAACGGCTATTCTTTAGCAGCAATTTTCTTTCAACTTCGCAGTTTAGAATATTTCTACTTGAAGCCCCGGTATTCCACCAATAGTTTTATATTGTAAGTCATTTGTTACAAGTAAATGATTACAATCTCAACAATTTGACACATATATTCAACAACTATAGGGCATTTTCTCACAGAAGGAACATTTTGAGGTTGTCTATTTAGGAGGTAGCGCCAGTTATATAAGTCTTGTTTGGTATAACTATAAACAGATCTTTTATCAGATTGATTTTATTTACCCACAAGTGTACAGTGACACGAGAGGTGGTGCACAACGTTTGCAATTTAGTTAGAAATTTACACTGTTTTATCTATTTATTATTTTTTTACAACAACAGCAACAACAACAAAA
>JAOBYG010043671.1:0-12154 GCA_025403545.1 Epizoanthus stellaris | reverse complement strand
GGGGGCTGTGCGTTCTCCCTTCTCTCTCATATATAGTAGCTGTACAATAGTTTGTACGATTTTGTCATAAACATGTAAACAACTCACCTTGCTTGCCGTATATCCAACTTGTCCTTTGTCTCTTTGCTCCAAGGCAAGTCGACCATCCACTCCAAGTAGGTGCTAAACACAACATTTCAGACATGTTCAAACCAGCCTCATAGTACCTTGAACTCTCAACCATCTTTTACAAAACAAACCTGTAGCTAATTCCTAACTTCTAAATAGACACTGGTTTATATGAATTTTTGAAAATACTTCGGCCGAGTCCAGACTTTGCGCCCATACTCAGTGCTTCATGCATGGACTTCGGGCTTAAACGCAACTTTTCAAATTCAAAAATACAACTCCAACGGTCAAATCCAGTACATATATGTACCGAACGTAGCAAAACAAAGATTTTAAACTTAAAACGTCATCACCAAAAAGTAGTCAGGAAACTTAGAAGTTGAATTTGTGCTTACCGAGTAGTAGCGTGTTCAGGAAACTGAGGTGGCATTTTCTTGAGACGCTGTTAACGGAAAAGATTGCATACTAAATACTTTAAGGCTACTATTATTAGCGGCTACTAAATCTAGCGAATTTAGCGCGTCCATAAAATATCGCTAAATCGACACGGTTAAAACCACTCTTCTTCTAGCATTGTAGGTCATTTTAAAAGACATCTGTACATTTCTAACAATACTTTACCTTCAGTTCTTTCGTAGCTACTTTCAGTGCTTGTTCTGGAAGTTTAGCACTCCTGTTTAGAAAAGAAAACGCGGAAAAAGTTAAAATGGACAAATTTCAGATTGGTTGGTGACTAACCATTATCAACTGCCACTGTGGCGAAACTGAATGAGGAATCGTATCACAAGGTCTGTTGGTGCCTTTCAAATGACACTGCAAAACAGCAAAACTGGAACCTGGTTTTCACAAGGACACACGTACGCATGCGTACAAACAAACACAAACGGAAACACAAGTAACCACACACATAACCACAATCACAAACAAACTCAAACTTAGACAGACTAAAACAGACATTGACAACGAGAGAAGAGACAGAGACATTGACAACGAGAGAAGAGACAGAGACACTGGCAGTGAGAGAGACAGACACATACCCACACCCGCACTCATACACCTACCACTACACCTACACCTACACCTACACCTACACCTACACACACATAAACATGCACATACATACACATATACTGAGACAAACAAACACAGACACAGACAAACACGGACATAGATATAGACATAGACATAGACATAGATAGGCACACAGGATCATAACACAAGAATAATTTACATTCTAGGATATATTCCGTTCCAGAATACTGTTAACGAGTGCACTCTAAAGTTGACATCCGAATTTTCCCAACTTAAGGGGGAGGGGGTGGAAATGGATAAACAAGCCTCAGCATTCATACCTTATCTTTCTTTCCAGTTCTTCTATTTCATCTTCATCTTCATTATCATTATTCAGAGATTTGTTGATTCGGTTCAATTCTCTTCCAATTGAAGCATTTCCAAGCTGCCAAGAACGATAATATTTAGCAACTTGGACTTAGCTTTGTAATAAATTATTATTGTATTAGCCTGTGTACGGGCTGAACGGGGTGGGGGAGAGGGGGGATCTTGAATAATCAGGCGCACGAGATCGAGAAAAAATCCTAAATAAAAAAAGCGTGCGCGCGGCCTGGGGAGAGGCAGAAGTAAAGCGCACAGAAAAGCCGCCTGGAAGAAAGAGAATTTCCTCGATCTATATCTCTCAGGCGCTCTCCTAGCGTGCACCCTTCGCGCGCTGATCTCAGCTCAAAATCTCCGTTCCCTCCCTCTGGAGCCTGTTATGTAGGCTATTATTGTATTAAAGGTCCATTTACAACCAAGATGCTCTGCGAGCATTTGTTTTTTTACATTTCATGAACACTACTTTAGTTTTAGTTTTATTATCTCTTTATTAGAGTGATTTCATTTAACCCGCGAAACAATCAGTGTCTTATAGACTAAAATGAACAAAAGAAAACAAAAGATTTAGAGAGTAATAATTAACGTTTATTACTCTAGGATCTATTTCACGGGTTAAGTAAAATCACTCTATCATAAACCACATTAGATTATAGTTGATTGGAGTAAGAAGATAGAATGGCACTCACCCACTGCAACCTATTTTGAGACAAGTTGAAGCTAATACTGCTAACATATTTGTATATCTTGAATTTTATGTGTCCCCAGAAAATTGAATTGCATCATTTTGTACAGCATCTTGGATGAAAATGGGCTTTTAGTCATAATGCATAGCCATACTGTAGAATATTGCACAGGAGAAAAGTTACATGCATGAGGAAACTAACGTCACAATCACATTGGACAAAAAATGTGTATTTGTGAATCGGAAACTTTTAAGTTTACCATTAAATGGTATTAGGAACTTTAAGCAGCTAGGATGGCAACGACTACGACGACGGCTCGTGAAATTCAACTTTCTTGTTTTCTCTTTTCCATTATGTATTATCCATCTGTTTTTATTGCAACTTGCGTGAAAGAGTGCGAATTGTAGGAATTAGAGACCCTCGTTTTGAAGCCAAACTAATAACCGAAACATTTCTATTTCGACGTTCACGTTGTCTACAAAATCAAAACTTGGGCTTTTCACGTTGTATTTACAAAGGTGGTCAGCTTGGTGCATATTCACGTGCAGTTTATTGTATTCTGTAATTAAACCTTTTGTTCTCTGCTGTCGTTGTCGAAGTTGTCGTCCTTTATTGCTTAAACTCCCTATTGGCAGCAACAAGTCAACGGTCTTATTTTCAGGGAGGAGGGGGCTTGTTTTCGGAAGTACTTTTGCGATTGAAAAAATTCTTTTGGGACTTACTTTCGGAGGGTTTTATTATTGGGGGGGACTTAATACTGGAAGTTACGGTATGTCAGTAAATAATTTAGTTCATAGTGTAAACGTTCATATACCTAAAGTAAATACAACGAGTAAGTACCAAGCTAACATATAACGTATATAAAACCCGAGATGTTCTTGTTGTTACGGGTATACAGTACCTTTCTAGTAAACTGCTTGCTTCTTTTTGGTTCTTGAAAAACTATACCATTTCTATTCCTCTGCAGACGCTGAAAACCCTGTGAAAAGATTTTAACTTAATATAAAAAAAGGAAATAAAAGTATGATACATTTCAGACACACCTGTGAAAGCTCCATTTGGTGTTTTTGAAATGACTATATATTCAGATATCCTTGGGCTTTGACCGTAAGTCCGTCAGTCAACTGTCATTTCCAATGCAGCAGTTGAACTTCGTGTACACTGTTCTTAAATTATAGGCATTTTTATTGAATGTATTACTTTAAAACCCATTTGCTCATTATAATAAAGTTCTTTTTTATACAACATTAATTATAATATTAAAATATTAAAATATAACAATATATTAAAATAATTAACATGTTAGTATTTAAAAAAATTTATAGTAGGATATTTTAATAATTATTTTTACGAACGTAATTCAGGTATAAAGCAACAAAATGCTGACTTTTCTTGGTTGATTTATTTACTTCTTAGTTTGTAAATAAAAAAAGGTCAACATGAAACAGACAAACGTAGCAAAAGCTTCAGGAGGATTGCTCCCATGAACACTCACGGAATATAAATTAAATAACTGCCAACATAAAGATCTCTCAAAACCAGTGCCTAGCTACATCAGTCTTCCAGGCAACTCACACAGCCACAGGACAATTCGTGGAATTTTTCTCCACGAAGGGACTAAGGCATGACAACCAAAAATACAGAGCGGAATAGTAATTTAGTATAATTATTCAAACAAGTTGAGTATTTGACTTGAGACTTTGGTAGCCTTTGGAGCTTTTTTTAAAACAACCTTGACGGCTAAAAGTTAAACGATTACACGTAGCATCTAATGGTACTAATTATAACGATTGCTTCTAATTTACATGATCTCAGTTAACCTTTCTTAGCTAATGATATTTTCCCAATGGCTAAACTCTTTTTGATCTTAATAATACAGTTGCGTAGTTAGCTCATAGGAATGCAGATGATGGGATTAATCAACTAGAAGTTGATACGTTATGTTTTTCGCCGTGAGGATGAAAGGTTTGAGCTGACGTTTCGAGCGCTAGACCTTCGTCAGAGGGAAAAACTCGAAACGTCAGCTCAAACCTTCCACCTGCATGGCGAAAAATATAACATATCAACTTCTAGTTGATCAATCCCATCATTTGGCCTACTCGCCGACGTAGAAAACCTAGTTTAGACCAGTTTACCATAGGAACGTAGGCTGGAGCCTACAAATTTTTAGGAAAAACAATTTAAGTAATACACAATAAAGAAACAGCTGATAAAGTTTCCCGAAATATTGAAATTAAGTTGTCTAGTTTTGAGATATGTTCCTTTCAAGCATTCGACATGACCAAAGACCAAGACGCCTAATGAAAAAATAGCAGAAAATGGTATTTCCATAAATTTCGAATTTCCCAATAGAACATGCCCTCGAATCCCCTGAAGGAGATACTCTTTCTCAGGGTACTACTACGACAAAAGCTGTCTTCGCCACTTGGTATAAATATAGATGTAAACCTCATCTTCGCACACAAATTCCTCGTAAGCTCTGAAGAATGGCTAATCCTCAAAATGTCAGCGAGTCACCTACTTTCACAGCACAAAGGCAAGCATGAAATATCAATTCCAGTATTGAAAATAATAATAATAAAATAATAAAATATTTTTAGAGAATCCTACAATGTCTCGATCCTCTTACAGATAAAATAATAATAAAAATACTAAGTCTGTTTACAATATATTTACACTCCTTTTTACACTCCTTTTACCACTCCTTCTCTATCCGCGCCATCACTTGCCATCATTCACTATTCAGAGTTGCCTGAGGAAGGGGCTAGCCTGCCGTACCTAGGTGATTTCATGCACGTTCACTCTCGCAAAAAATTACCTCGAAAAGCCCAGTACCTCTCGCGGCAAGATATGAGGTCAAAGAAACTAAAAATACTACATGGACAACTTGAATGGACGTTTCATCCAATGATCTGTATTCACTGGCAATTCATGTACTGCGATTCTTGCTTTGTTTTGTCTCAAACTGTTAACTTTTGATAAACCACAGCTAACACTTGAAACAAAGAATTAACAATTGATAAACATTTGTAAGAAAAAATTAAAACTGCATGACAAAAGTAAAACAAGTACTGTAGGGGTCATTCCGACCACCCTTATCCATTTCAGGGTTAAATTGTTAGCTTTTAATAAACCATAGAAAGCACTTCCAGAGTATTTATCCGATTAAACCACTACATTTCTTTCATAGGTGTGATAACGCGTCGGGAGTTTGAGACCATGAACAGCATTTTGCTCGACAGCTACTTGTACGAACTAACGCGGAGTCATCCCAAACACAGACAGAGATTCAGTGAACAGGCTTGGATAAGCCAGAAATCAGGGGATAAAATACTTAAGAATATTCCAGAAAGGTATAAATTAATACATAGTGGACAGACAGACAGTCAGACAGACAGCGTGATAGACATACAAACTCAGTTAGAGATAATATATTTATGCTTCTTGTTCCCGGTACTATCTATACTATATGAAATTACGAGCCGCCTTCCATTGGATGAGCTCTGTTTGCTGGGAACAGGATATCCGCATTACCACAACCACGAAATTCAGTTGGCATACTTTGGCCGCTTACTGAGTGAGCAAGTGGCCGTTTATTGAAAATGCCAGTTATCAAAGAGAACAACCTTTCTACAATAAGGAAATGTCCCCAGCAAAGGTGAGGGAGTAGCCGCCATGCTATAAACGGTGGAGTAAGCGATCAATTTAATTCCTCAGCTTGGAAGGAAAAGAGGATGATACTTGGTTTCCGCAGACTATATAGCCGTTCAGTTGCGGTGACCCGGATGAGCGATAGTTTCCCGGCCAAGGACTGGAACCAATTCCTTATGTCACAAAAAGCATAAAATCATCTATTTTCCGCGGGAAAATAAATTTCCTATAAATGAACTGAAATATGACTGTCTGTCTGTCTAGCTGTCTGTCTGTCTGTCTGTCTGTCTGTCTGTTTGTATGTTTGTATGTATGTATGTATGTATGTATGTATGTATGTATTTATGGTTGATGTATGTATGCCAACAGTATGAGTGTGTGTTTGAGTTTGAGTTCGAGTTTGAGGGTGGATGGGTGGATGGGTGGGTGGATAGGTTGGTTGGTAGGAAAGTAGGTAGGTTGGTTGGTTAGTTAGTAGTTAGGTAGGTAGGTAGGATGGTAAGTAGGTACGTAGGTAGATAGCTAGGTAGGTAGGATGGTTGGTAGGTTGGTTGCTTGGTAGGTAGACAGGTAGGTAGGTAGGTAGGTAGGTATGTAACCAAGCTTAGATTTTGTGTGGAAATGAAGAATACTTTATCCACAAAGTTATTATTTTTGAATTATATTTTAAAAACATACTGTAACATGATAAAAAAAGGCTTAAGTTGCGATTTTAACTGAACTGGATTTGCTGCTTGCAGGGTGCTAAAACTAACCAAACTTCCGCGTGAAATAATAGATGGAAGCGAACATATTCAGGTGAGAGCAAAGACAGTACACATGCAGTTACTGCAAAAATGTTGTGTGTGTCATTGGGCGTGTGTTTGTTGTGCATTCATGCATAGCTGACTATACGACTACATTTACCAGCCAACTAATATTTAACTCAGTTCAGCAGGAGCCATGATTTATTTCGATATTGGTATGTATGAATGTCCTCTCCACACTAGTACGCATTGAATAAGGGTGAAGGACAAAACAGATAGGGGCCCACTTTTTTACCAGACACAAATATTATAAACGCATGATGCTATCTCGACCCATTTTAGGGCGTCTAGTGAGTAGTGACAACTTTCATGCAGAAATTGAAATGGCAGCGTACGACAAAGAGACAGTGCCATTCGTTCTGGATTTTACCTTTCAGTTTCGGAGATATTAAAAAAATATATTTTTTAATATTGAGTTTGTAGCTCCAGAGGAAATTGAAAGATGTAGCCCTCCATCCATAACCGCTACCTCAAATCGGGTCCCTTGAGAAACTATGTGATTTGACATACTCCCTATTAAAGACAACAGTTTTTGAAATAGCTTTATAAATTTCGAATCAATACGAATGTTATCGTTGATGCTATTTATCAATTTGGTTTAGATTTGGATTTGTCTTTGACTTACTTTTCCCCTCTGGTAAGGCACATAAAACAATTCATTATTGAAGTATCGGCATAGATACAGATAGAGTTTCCCCACCCCACCCCCTCCGGAAAGTCGTTGCTATGAAATAATAACTTCACGAAGTGGTTCCTGTGCATATATAGGTTGTTCACTACACGGTCAGCGGTCACTACCATGCACACTACGACAGCGAAACTCACGAGAGACCAGAGATCGAGTGCTGTCATCAGTCTTACTACAAGAACAAGCAGCATTCGCCAATAGGGCAGGCAACGTGCAAGATATGTAGGTGAGTGGCAAAAAATATTCAGTATAACTCGTAAGTCCCCAAAAAGTCGCCGCTGTCTATGTACCATTTTAGCAAGATTTCAAGCACTTCTTACACAGATTTCCATTTATGACTCTAGGGATTGGCAAATCAGATATTTTATTGTGCCTGTTAGGTAACTTGTGACAGTTTTGCGCTCAATATATTTAAAAATAATTAATTCATAATGGCCACAGGACAAGGAAGGTTTTTGCCAGGCTTCTAGGATGAATTAAACGTTCACAGGAAAGGAAAGCTCGGAATAAGGAACACACATCCCAAGAAGACTCTCATTCTAAACTGGGGGGTTCGATTTGGGATCCGGGAACTAATATTTTCAAACAGTGGAGTAGAGAAGTTAATTCCACTGTTTGAAAAAATTAGTTCCCAGAAGGATGTAATTTTAGGTGGTTCGGTTTTCTTGTTTCTACTGTTAGGCAACCCTAATAATTCTTTTGAAAACAAATTATATTTAGATCGATCCGTCGATTACAGTTCACGTTTAGTTCAACTGAATGGCTGGCCACAAAAACGGTTCAGTAATTAAACTTCCAAGCGCAAGCAATACACGGCATATCATTGCTACCCACACGTATCAAAGTTAGATCAACTAAACCTTTCCTATTTCGTCTAGCAATTGTGACTTCCTTTATCTCCTCAGATATGTTACTCTAATGTTTTACCTCAATGACGTCATACAAGGAGGGGCCACTGCTTTTCCTATGGCCGATAACGCTACGTTTGACCGAAAGGTGGGTACTGATGGGCTGTCAGGTCACGTCAAGGGCGCAGATAGGGATAGGGTCCTGGGTGTTCAATCCACCCCCTCCCCCTTCCTCTCTTCCCTGAAATGTTTATGCAAAACACAGGGAATAGCTTAAATTAGATACACGGAACCTTTCTTTCTGTCACTTATTTAGCACCTCCCCCACCCCTTCCTCCTTTGTTAATTCCTTCCTACCCTTTGGCGAGTTGTTGCCTTTCCGCTTGTTGTCATCTTTACAACCTCATTTCTAGAATAAAAAAGTTCTAAATCTCATATTTTTTATTCAGGGACAGAACGTCTTTCTTAAAGCTTTTACTGTTATGATTCGCTCTCGATAGCAAGAACTGATAACATGATGAGATGGGGGTTGACTTTTATGTTGTGTGAAAGAATTGTAAGTGTTCATAAAGCCATCTCCCTTTAAGGTGGCTCGTACCTGTTTTAAATTTTTCTGTGTCATTAAATTTAGCAAATGGTTTACCCGTGTATCCTGACAGTATCCTGATTGTTGGTGTTGGTAGAATAACTCTTCAACGTATCGTCAGTTTCATTCACATTGTAATTGTGGTTTCCATGGCAACCCTACAGGGCCTCAAATGTACCCTGTTTTAACATTCAAGTGTATTTTATATAAAAATGAGTCGGTGAACCCCATTTTTTATTGTTTTATTATTATTGGCATGCGAAGGAGAAACTTTTCAGAAATTTAAGGTGGCGCCACATAAATTTTGAAATATTTCTCAAACGTTTCTCCGACTCACTTTTGTATAAAATACACTTAAATTTTAAAAACAGGGTACATTTGAGGCTCTGTAGGTTTGCAGTATGGAATATGAAAGCAACTGTTGATACGTTGAAGAGTTATTCTACCAACACCAACAATCAACTGTTGGTAAACTGTCAGGATACACAAGTAATCCATTTGTTAAATTGAATGACACAGAAAAAGGGAAAACAGGTCCGAGACACCTTAAGATAAAATATTTGCACCGTATAATTATAATCTGTAGGTGCTAATAGGATATTGACTTCCAGATGACATTTAGAAAAAATAAAAGTTTAATAACTTCGTAATCAGTAACACTGTCATTTGACTCACGTAAAATACGAGTGATTTTTGTATTGTACCATAGTTTGTTCTTCTCTCATTGAAATTCAATATAAATGAGCAAAACCCATCTGTTTTTACTAGAATTCAAAACTTCATTTGTTCATTTATTTCTACGTGGTTTTTTAATATATTATTAGGTTGTTCAAGATGCCCGTACAAACAACGAAACAGATTTGTTTAACCTGAGCGAATTCTGTCACAAGGCAAATCTTGTCCTGAGCCCTCGTAAAGGAACAGCGGTCATGTGGTACAATCACCACCTTGACAAAGACAAAACGTGGATGGGAGAGAGAGATAAGTTTAGCATCCACGGAGGGTGTGCTATCAAGGAAGGTGTCAAATGGATCGCCAATTTTTGGGTTCCTGCTCCATATAAGCATTCTGCACACATCCCTAGTGTGTACGTGTTAGACGACGAGGACGAAGACTAGGGTGAATCTTTGGGCGCTTTCCATTAGCCGGGTCTGGCCGGCCCGAGAGAACTGGTTCAGGCCATTGTTGATGGAAAGGTAAAGGCACGCGCGAGCATTTTTTCTCTCCAAAACTCACCAAATTCCCGCGCTCTGGTCGTCTGGCCAGAACCAGTTCAGATAGTTGTCGCGTTCCGTTTGAGAACTGACCGGTCGGGCCGGCCAGACCTGACAAATGGAGAGCGCCCTTAGGCAAATGTCAGACTGGTTTGGTTCGGCAGTTTGAATTTGGTGCGGCAGATGAGTTTAGGCTAACGGGAGGCTGTCGCATTATGAGACATTGGAGCGGGAGCTGGTTCATACCTTGCTCTTCTCATGTACCGAACCTAATTGAAGCAACTTCGACTCTGACGCGACGTTTGAGCAACTGTACTACGGCATTTTGTAACAACGACGCATTTTGTAACAAACCTACGTGTTTTGTGATAACCTTGCAGCATTTTGTAATAACCCTTTTTTATACAAATTGTAATAAACTTTTCCAGCATTTTGTAATGTACGTGGCCGTGGACGTCATGTCTGATCAGCAGGTTAACTTACATCACAAGTTTCCTCTGACGTAGGGGTCCCATAGTTTGTCAATGGCAATAAATGACGAACATCAAGTTTTTGTCCTGGTAAAGTGTGATGATGTGTGTAAGGTTGAAATGCACAAGGCTGACGGACGGTTTGTTCACAGTTTTGGGGACAGAACATTGTAGTTTGCACGCGACATTACTGTTGTCAATGACGGACGGGTTATGGTAATTAGCTGTACTCCCACGTGCGTTCACGTGTTCAGTGCTGAGGGATGCCCTCTTCAACGGTTCAGTACTGTGCAGGGAGACATTACATTTTCTGGTGCCATAGCATTTCATCAAACAAGCGACCATGTCGTCGTCTCTTCTTGTAAGTCAGATACTGATTGCCGAGGACAAGTGTCAATCTACACGAATGAATTCGAGTTTGTACGCAATATTCAGTTCGATACAGATAATCGTTCATGGTTACATGGGGTGACAGTCACCGCGGACGGAAGTATTCTTTTCAAATTTTGATTTTCCACTTTTGTGTTTTAGCGAGTAAAGTGAATTCCCCAATTACTTGCCTTTGGGGACATGCACTGAGTTATATCTAAACCGGTATGTAGAAACCACGCTGAAACCCCAAAAACCACGCTGAATCCACAGAAACCACGCTTAAACCACAGAAACCACGATGAAACAAACTGAACCATTAAGAAGGACTTTGAGAAAGTCCACTTTGCTGCCCATATATTGGAATACTTCTTTCAATTATAATAACTTTATTGCTTATATAGCGCAAAATTCATGGGGATATGATCTAATGCGCTTTACATACATGTAATTATAGCTAAAAACGAAGTAATATATAAAAAATATAAGCAAATTATAGCGTAGTTTAAATATTAAACTCTAATGTTAAATGCTAAAAACTTACAAGTTGTACGCTAACCTAAAATAGTATGTTTTCAGATGCGACTTAAAAGAATTAAAATTATTCCGAGCTCGCAAGTCATCCGGTAATGAGTTCCACAAAGCTGGCGCAGCTGCAAAGAACGCCCTGTCTCCTGTCGTCTTCCTTGTCCTAGTAGCTGGTAGCGCAAGTAGCAGGCGTTTACTGTTTGATCGTAGATTATAAAGTGGTTGTATCTTAAGACTAAGTAATTCACTAATATAGGGCGGTGCGACACCATGTAAAGCCTTGAAAGTAATTATAACTACCTTGAACATAATTCTATACTTAATAGGCAACCAGTGTAACTCTTGCATAACGGGCGAAATGTGGCAGAAGCGCGGTGTGTTGGAGATTAGCCTAGCAGCGGCATTCTGCACCCGTTGCAACTTATTAATGTGAATGGCTGGCAAGCCATAGAGCAGACTGTTACAATAGTCTAGACGACCAATCACTAATGCTAATATTAATGCCTGCGCTGACTGGTGGGTGAGGTATTTCCTTATGCGCCTAATATTGAATAAAGAATAAAAGGATTGACTACATGTTCTAGTGATGTGAACATTAAAATTCAATTCAGCATCAAACCAAACTCCGAGATTCCTCGCCTCGCTCACAATGGCAACATTAGTGTTACCAATGCACAAGCTGTCAAGGCTGACTTTGTAAAGTTGCTGGCGAGTACCGATTAACAGGACCTCAGTTTTGTTATCATTCAGTTTCAGTTTGTCAACCAGCATCCATGCTTTTATAGCGCGAATGCATTGTTCCACTGCATGT
>JAOBYG010043560.1:0-12158 GCA_025403545.1 Epizoanthus stellaris | reverse complement strand
TCTTTCCATTTCTGGTATTTAAAAAGTGCTAACATCAAGATTTCGATTGACATTCAAAACGTGATAAAGGTCTATCTCGTTTCCTCCTTTCCCTCCCGGCCCCCTCCCCACACTTTTTTTTTCCCCTCGAGATCAACTCTTTCTCTGGCCCATGCCTAAGCGTCCAAGCGATCCCACAATTCCAAGCAGGTGGTGTATACCAGGGCCAACTTCCTGTGAGCAGAGGTGCAAGAAGTGAAATATTTGTGAAACTGTGGGGCGAATAACTGTGGAATTCTGGAGCAAAGAAAACATACTACTATCTCTAGTAAAACGTTTATTCTTCTGAATGGCAAATATCGCGGTATCGAGAATTAAACGGGAATTTCGTGAAGTTGTTAGCAGCGAAGAGGTGAGTGGCGAATCCGCATCATATCGATGCAAAATTTGACTCGAATTTGTGGTGTTTCGTAAGGTTCTTATTGTTTGTGTCGGTGCTTAAGTGGTAGAATATTATAAAATAATGCAAAGGGATTGTAATCCTAATCTCCTTTTTAACATATCTAGGCTCAAAAATGCGCGATTAAGCTTGAATTAGTCGATGACTCGTTTACGAGATTGAAGGGTGAAATAGCTGGTCCCCCAGAAACGCCGTTTGAAGGTTTGTACAATCATTAATCTTGTACTTTGGTACACAGTAATGAATCTGTACTAGCTGGACTATTAGTAGAGGCTTTATACGAGCGTTTAGTGAATACAAACGGAATGTTTTAGTGTTATGTTTTTCTTGTTTTAAGATTTGCAGACACGAGACGGGTACTTGACTAAGTGTCCAAGCCTTCTGTGTGTGTGTCACTGTGTGTGACGTTCATTTCACAACTCACAAGTCATAACTTCAAACAAGCGATTAAATCGGCTTGGTAAATCGGTTTTGTTTATTTTGGAATGATTAGGCTGCTGGCAATGCGAATATTGTAATTATGTACATATTAAATTATTGATTTGTATTTTGTACAAGATTTGAAGCCATTTTTGAATTCTAATAATTATTATAAAATAAACTAGATATAATACGCGCTCTGATTGGTTGAAAGCCATTTACCATAACTCGATGGAAAACATGGCTGCGTTTATTTAATAAACAAAATAGAAAACATTTCCTGTGTTTTCCATTGAGTTATGGTAACACTTGTGCAAGTTTGGGAGAAAGCGAAATAGCTGTGGAAACACTCGGCTCGTGCTACCACAACTATTTCTTGTTCTCCAAAACTTGCACTCGTGATACCATAACTCGATGGAAAACACGGAAGTGTTTTCTATTTCTTAAAAACTACTTGGTGACAAACATAATTATATAACATTATCATATGTTACTACACCTATCAATTGAATTTTGCCAGAGGGGCACTCAAATTATCTGAAGCTGCAAGTCAGGTCATAAAAAACCTGTCAATGATAGATTTCTGTCCTGTGATATCAATGTTATTAACACATTTGAAATCAACACCTGCTTAAAAATGTATGGATTACGTTTAATTGGAGTAAATTTTTACACAAACATTTAATTTTGGTACTGTCTTGATCAATCTCCACCTTGATCTCCACTATATATGTATCTCTTGCTTCTCAGTTAATTTTAATATTATGACATTATTCAGGTTTGTACACTTTTTGTTCTCTAAGATTCCATGACTTTTCTACGACTTTCCATGACCATTTTTATAAAAATCCATGATCCAAAAATCCAAAAATGTCCCAAAAATTGATGTATCATGAAACGGTTTCCCGTGAATTAAAAACATAATTCTAGTTTATTCACTGACACAAAAGTCTGATTTTCCATGACTTTACACGATCGATTTTAATTTTCCAGGATTTCCAGGCAATATTGAAATTCCATGAATTTCTATGATCCGTACGAACCCTAATTATTGGGGGTAATCAAGTGGCAATGTGCAGGTATTTTTATTTAATTTATGTAATTAAGCTTAAATATAATTTTGTAAGTATGCTATAATATAACTATTATTTCTATTTAGACAGCAAAGGGTTAATTAAGTATTAGACAGTATACAAACAAAATTATTTTATGTATTACATAAAGACAAATTGTTTTGATGTATTAATCAGGGTTGCCACCCTTAACTGAACATGAAATTCAAGGACTTTTCAAGGATTTTCAAGGACCTTTCCTAGCAAATTCAAGGACCTTGTGCAGCAAACAAAACTTACGTTTTTGCATATCAAGCAAACATGCACCATGCGCCAGCCACGCACGCATGGCAAAACCAAAGACTTAACCTGATTGCAGATTGATCAAAACTTTAATACAGCTTATGAAAAATTTTGTTTGAAATAAATGTGCTTTGGGGGAAATTTGAGCCCAATCCATGGTTTTCTTCCAAATTAAGAAGCTGGAGTGCTTATCTTTCACATATGAAATCAAAAGTTTTAACACAGTTAATTTTCTGATAGTGCAGCTGACAGGCAATTCAATGATTTTCAAGGACCTCAGATGAATTTCAAGGACTTTCCACGCCTGGAAAAAGTTTTCAAATTAAAGGACTTTCCAGGATTTTCAAGGACTGTGGCAACCCTGATTAATGTCTAATCCTCATGGATATGTACATCACAACTTGCCCTTCTATTAGGGAATACTCAACCAAAGCTAGCAACACATGTTCTGCAGTTCATTTTCATCAGTGATGAGTGACAGGATAAGATATTCTTGCATACAATCATGTAATCCTTCGAACTCCCTCCCCAAGCATTACCTTGTCCAATTTTGACAATCATCGTTTATTGCAAAGAATCTAAGAATAACTGCATCACTTTGTCCATGTTAACACGCCGGATCAATGTGACATTATGTTTCTTCTTCAAAATGCCTCGCCAATCAACGACCATCTGTCCGCGGGTCAGGTGGCCATGTAGCTCTACGGTAGCAAAGATATTCTCCTTATGTACCACCAGATCTGGTCTAACAGCCACAGCCAGTGCAAGGGGATCACAGCTTGTATACTTGTGTCCCATGCCTGCATATCTTGCCCTGTAGAATTTGGCAGGCTTTTCTGTAATTTTCTTCACAAACTCTGATTTTTTGGTACCCAGATTAACATACTTGTCGTAGAAACTCCAATCATAACCATGATTCAAGCAGACTTCCCATGGAACAAGTAATATTGGACATGCCGTCTCATTCAAAACAACATGGGCTGCCTCGGGATCCTGGTGGAAGTTGAATTCACCAGAAACACTAGCATTACCCTTTGCCTCAATGTTTCCTCCCATTATGACCACATTCTTGAGTTTGGAAGTGAAGTTAGGGTCAAGTCGGCAAGCCAGGGCAACATTTGTTAATGGTCCAATAGCTGTGAGGGTTACCTCACCGGCATGTTCACTTGCTAACTGGATGAGAGTATCAACAGCATGTTCACTTTTCAAGAGTGCCATATCAGGCTGTTTAATATCTGCAACATCTCCTAAACCATCTTTACCATGGAAAACTGAAGCACGAATCTCGTCTTGCCCTACAAAAATAGAACCATATACCATGAGCATATTGCAGGGCGCGACGAAAGTATGGTCCGATAGCCCAGGGCTAGTAGACATTCGTGTCAGGCTAGTAGATTTCCTTCACAGGTTGCCCGACGGGCAAGAAACATTCGTAGTTTCATTTTAGTTTAATTAGTCAATAAATCAGCACTAAACTTTTGGGGCTAGCTCCTCGGAGCTCCAGGCTAGTAAGCTCAGTTGCAGCATGCACAAGGGGCAAGCTGAAAATTTGATTTTCATCTCGCCCTGTATTGAGTCTGAAAAAATCAGAAATTGGTATGGAAAAAGTCTGGAAAAAGTCTGGAATATTTGCATACAAAAATCTGTATGAACCCTGTTAACAAGAAAGAAGAAAAAGAAGGAAGAGTTTAGCTGCACTTGCCTACTTAGTTGTGTAGTGACTTCTTGGTAGACACACAGTTATCAGTGTTTGGTCTGCCTGTGATACTAGCATACCAAGGTCATTCTAATTTTTATCTGTACATCCGCTATTAATGGGACCTGTCAAAATCCCACATTGACTAAAATTAATGATGAAAGAAGCCAGTCGGAATCACAGATTTTTGATGAAAGACATGAAACAGGCCATTCAGAATCACAAATGTTTATGCAAGAGGCTTATTTGAGCCACAAATTTCAAGATTTTTATCAAGAAGGCCTGTCGGACTTGGGGGATAGAATTGCCAGGCTCCATATAATGAGGAGTGCGGGGGGGAATGGCATGTCCCCATGTACACTTCCATGGTACTTACAAATTTACAGCAAGTCGACTGTAGCAGCACAGTATGCACATGTATGTATTTTGTTCGCATGCTTGTGATAGCAGAGCTGACACTAAATCTTGTTGGGAGATTTAGAAGCAGCACTACCTGGGACAGTATCACACATACTGGAATACTCCAACCTTCTGATACCGTGTAATTGTGCGGTTCCAGAAAATATACCCCCACGGAGGGATTTTTAGTTTGAACCCCTACCCCCACCCCCTAGGAATTTCCAGTTCAGGCCCTTACATTCCTCTAAAAAATCTTGGATTCTGAGACCCGCCTCCCCCTCAGAATTTCTATTAACCCTCCTTGGGGGAGGTATGGATATTTTCTGGAACCACACATTGTAAGGATCTTTGTCTGCAAACCAGAGTTTTTTCCAACATTAATTTTTATTAATAATTTTACATATATATATGATGTCAAGAGCGGTTACAAAGCAAACAAACTGACCGCCATATTGTTTTCATGATTTTAAGTCTGATGAAGGACAGTTAAACTGCCCGAAATGTCATGTTTTTACAAAAGTTTTAACCTTAGAGAATATCCTGTTTTAATCTAACAATTTTAAAGATATTTTGAAATGAGAGGTGAAAGTTTCAGAAACATTATATTATTACCATAAAGCCATAAATAGCCATGGTTAGGCCGAACTTTTTTGAAAGAATATCAGGTCCAAAGTTAGCAGTGCAGCATGGGTACAGACATTTCATTTGTGGCTCGTATCTATTTTTCCCCAAAAGTAATCAAAAGTTTAGGGCGCAGTCTATCCATGGGTACCAGGAATTTATTAATACAATAGACAGTTTGTCACCTGTAGAATAATTATTATTGTACCAAGATACTATCTCGAACTCTCTGGGGAAATGAAAAGATGTTCGAGATAACAGGCATTTGAAATAATGGGAGATCCAGAAAAAGCAGTAATTTTCCAGCCATAACATTTATCTTTTTTTTTATTTCAACTTAGCTTTACCATTTTTATAATAACCAAGACAAATACAATACAGTCACTAGAGCCGTCTAAATTCAGTTTTTTTAAAAGACTGGTTTGTTTTCCAGCATCATTTCATTGTTTACCGCTTTTTAAGTGGGTCATCTTCAACATTAGTTTGAGATAAAAAAGGTAAATTTAGGTCAAGGGAAATGAAAAATTGTTCTAGATGATGGAAGAGTCGAGATACCAAGTCCAAGATAACTCGCTCAGGGTAAATTACAGATGAACAGTGCGGCAAAGCCAAGGGAAATGGGTTTCTGTTCGAGACAGCGAGAGAGTTGAGATAATGGGGGGTACTACTGTATAGAAATGCATCAAGACATACTCATTACAGGTATAGTATTAATAGGAAATTTGCATTTGTGTCAAAGACCAGTACATATATATTTCGTATAAAACATAATTATAGAAAATATTTATCTAAGATCTTAAATCCCCAAGTTTAACTAAAATATGTGGCTGCTATCACAGATAACAGCACAAGCTACTTAACATACTTGTATATCTTCTGTAAATAAAATATTATACAGGTATACAGGATTTGCACTACTCCTGGAATTTCTGGAAAACTCCTGGATTTTCATAATTTTCTTCCAGGACCCTGGAAAACTCCTGTAAAAATGGATTTTTTTCGTCCACAGTACTGGAAAACTCCTGGAATTTTGTAGAGAAAATGTTTGAAGAAAACAGACCAGGGCTTGCACAAACTGTTACTCGTGTTTTGGTAAATTAATCACTGATTTGGAAGCAGTTTTAGCAAAATTTAGGTCTGAACTTCACAACTCAGTGATTTTGTAGTTGAAAAGGTTTATAGTGCAGGAATTTTTAGTGCTAGTGCCGTGAAATAATAGTCGACAGACTCCTGGAGAAACATTTCTTCTACCCTGGAAAACTCCTGGAAACTACAGGAATTTTGTTATCTCAAATCAGTACGAACCCTGATTATAAGATACATGTACAGAAGGTATGTGTACATGTAGCTGTTGAAATCCACATTACTTTTGTTAGTAGCTACTTTAGGGGCAAATTATGACATTTTATCTTCTGCAATGCCATGTTTTCCTGTTATAATAAACTATTATTTTGTCAATCACAAATTTCTTTCCTATTTCATGTTTGCCTTACCTTAAAACAATCCATTTCTTTTCAGTTCTTTTTTCAGGATTTATGCAGAGTTTTGAAAGTCTAGAAAGTAGCATTTACCTGGAAAGAGAAAGGAATTGTGCCTAAGCCCTAGCAATTAGGCATGAAATTCTTCCTCTTTGGATGAAACCTTTATTTAAATGATGTCCTGGCAGATAACATTTACAACCCTGTTATCCCTTCATTTTTCCCTTTTTTCTTTTCCTTTCCTTAACCTTCCTCATGTCTTTTCCCATTATTTTCATTCACATGAAGTATAGCTAACTGACAAAACCATGTGCCATTGTTAACAATTATTACACTAGAGTTGCAGTATATTTTATTCTACTTCATATATTGTATAGTTAGTATTTACTTTAGATCATCACCAGAGAGACTAAGCTCTGACATGCGCAACCCTAAAGACAAGTGTAGATGGAGAGCTGATAAACATGCGAAGAAAAAACCAAACTGCTACTTAATCAGGGTTCCCACTCATTTGGAAGAAAAAAATTCCCTGACATTTCCCTGACTTTTCACTAACAAATAGTATTTTTCACTGACCTGTGACATGAAGTAAATTCTGAAATACCTTTTAAATGTCAAATGAAAACTGCAAATTTTTTTGGAAAAAAATTGCCACAGCCAAAACCAAAAAATATGTGAAGACTGAATATAAACTTCTCTGACTTTTCACTGACTTGAGCAAGAAAATTAGGATTTCCCTGACCAAAATCAAAATTCCCTGACAATTCCCTGACCTTGAAAAAAAAGTATTTTTTCATACTTTTCCCTGACTGTGGGAATTCTGTTAATTACTTTACTTCATTTTGCTTAAAGTGTAGATGGAGAGCTGAGAAATGTGAAGAAAAAACCAAACTGCTACTTTTTAATACTTCACTTCAGTTCAGTTCACTTTACTTTACCATAATTATGTTACTTTATTTTATTCTATTTTATTTTGAAATTGCAAATTATTCTCCAGCAAGTTACTTGAGATCAGATGGCAGGGTGCAAAGTAGAATGATGTACATACATGTACATAATTATATTAATACTAAATTCTAAAAATTATAATATGAGAAAAATGTGTAACATTTGGAGACTAGGAGTGCACCCTAACATGACCTCTGTCTCATCTGACACCTGCAATCACTTTCTTACAAAGAACCCTTACCCTGCAAAATACTTTGGATATCTAAAACCACAACTGTATATTCTACATGTATATTCAACTCGTTGATGAAATACAACATACCGTAATCAGGCACAGATCCAGAAGAAAATCTGACCACTTTCAAAAATTTTGAGTGGCAAAGGTGTGAGTTTTTAGGGAGGTCTGGGGGCCTGCTAACCAAGAAAATTTTCGCTGTTTTCTGCATTTTTGAGATTCAACATCAGGTTAGATTACAACATTCTAGGTTGATTGTCAGAGAGATGAATTAACTAGAACGTTTTCACTGATAAAAATTGAGGCAAGGAACTTGGAGAGACAAATTTATTAGTAATTTTCACTGAGAGAAGTTTCAAAACTCTGACCGGTTTCCTGAAACTGGTCTAGATCCGTGCCTGATACCGGTAACCATTAATCTAGAATCTCTTGAAGAGTATAAATCTTTGATTTCATTGAATTCTCAGAATTGAGTTAGATTTTTAATACCTCTATAAAGTTTGGATTTTTTGATAATTAAAAATCTGTAAACAGTTTAATACTTGAAAAATCAATAAAAATAATAATCAATGTACATGTACATGGCCACTTACATGTAATAGTAACCTGTACCCTCCATCCCCCAAAAACTTTCTTATCAGTTATTCAGCTCTATCAGAATTGATCAAAAAGGCTAATTTACACTGTATACCTAAATAATTTATATAAAAATACATCTGCTAGGCCGATACGAAATTATGGGTCCATAAAAAATAGGAATATTCCATAAAAATGCAGAAGTGCTTAGAAAAGGTGGAAATTAAAAAGCACTAAGAATACCATTGATCACTGAAAACTAGTACTGTCCACACTTTTTGACAACGTACATAAAATGATCCACGCCAAATGTAAATCCTAACTCCTTGTGAAATATCTGGAGATATGGCATCTTATCTGGGGCGATACCTTTCACCTTGCTAAGCAGATCAAGACGAATTTCAGGAGCCTCGTCAGTGAACTGAACCAACTTTCCATCCGGCCTGAGAACTCTCAATGCCTCCACCAAAATTTCAAGAAAGGCTGTTTCTCCCTCGTGTCCTCTTAGCACTGCATCTGAGGTCCCCTTGTCGATAACCAAATGAAAAGCATCTGACTCAAAAGGAAGCTCTCGTATATCTCCCACATGATAAAACAGCCCAGTGCTGTCCCCTTGTTTATGTGTAATTTCACCGGCTTGTTTAGCCACTGTCAGTAGTTGATTCATCTGTTTTATTGCAATCTCGGAGAAATCAATGCAGTCAATTTTGCAGTTTCCTTGAAGGTGCTGGCAAAGCTCCATACCAAAGTGCGACGTACCACACCCAATGTCTAACATTCTCAAAATTTGGCCAGCACCTAAGCCAGGAATATGTGGAGTCAGGTGTTCTGCGATATCATTAAAATCCAAGAACCAGTCAAAGTTCTCCAGTGACAATCGACTGGCATATAATTTTTCCCAGGCATTCTTGTCAGACATGTCATCTTTCATAGCAGTTCCAGAAGATGTATGAAACAAAGTTGCAAAGAAAAATAATTAAATCAAAGATAAATGCTTCTTAAAAATATATGTTCATCTATTATAAAGTAGATACATCCTGTGAGCAGAGGTCCTTCATGTCAATTGAAAGGAAATTTCAGATCTGGTTTTGTCCCCAGGGGGTACAGATACTCACTAGAATTTTGGGTGGGGTGTGCCACCCCAGCCACCTGAACCTATGTCAGACCAAAATACTGTGTACTGTAGGACTTTATTTTCGTGGGAGTCTATTTTTGCGGGTTTTTGGACAATTTGCAAAAAAATGTTCCCACAAAAAAAGTTCCCACGAAAAAAAATTCTGCAAAAATAAACTCCATAAAAACAAAACAAAAACGTAAAAATAGAAGTCCAGTTGAAGGGCTCTCATACTCTTATCTTATTCCTCGCACATATAGCCTCTCACAAGATTTTAGTTACTTACTATAGGAGCTCGAAGGGAAGTACAAAACAAGTGGCAACCCTAATTGTCCTGCACAGAGCAAAACTCGACGGTTTTTCACACACGGAGTGTGATAATTCGCGTTTCGTACCTACGAAAGATAGACAAATCTATCAAATTTGGCCATTTTCTCTTATTTCCTGTGACATAATTTTCAATCAAATCGCAAAAAAAAGTTCCCGTCAGAAAATTTAGGTTATCCCAAATCGCAAAAATTTGTTCCCGCCAGACATAAAAATTTGCCCAATCGCAAAAAAAAAATCCCGCAAAATTTATATACCTGATGAATTATAATTATAATTAAAAATAGGTGACAATTAGTGTGATGTCCTTATCAATCTGGCCCCAGTTGTTCAAAGGGTAGATAGCGCTATCCAGCGGATACATTCTTATCCAGTGGAAAAAATAAGCAAAATAGTTTACACTTATCCGCTGGATAAGGATTTATCCACTGGATGGCGCTATTCACTCTTTCAACACCCGGGGCCAGAATAAAAAAATATACAAGGACGCCCAATACCGATGGTCTGTTGAAGAAAAACTGGGGATACGTATGTTTGTGAAGAGGGTGCGAAATATATAAATATAATTACATACCTTCTTATAAATCAGGCCAATCAGCGCTGATCTTACGTGACTAGCAATTAAGTACGTTCTGAGATAAAAACGAGCTTTGGCGATCAATGTTAGAATAAGAGAAACCGATATTCCTATTGCGAGCACATAGACAAAGTTTGAGCCCGTGTTTCTTCCTAGCTCTGAGAGCAGGAAGAACAAAAACACTGGTTTGAGTAAACGGCAGCAGCTATACAGCAGGTAGGTCACCAAGAGGAAAGCGGTGTCTTGTATCCTAAGAGACTTGAACACAACAAGCCAGAGTTTGGGAGATTCAGAACGTCTCAGCTCAGAGGCCCACAGGTTTCCTATTCGTTCCGTCAAGTCCTTCGTTGACCACTGACCCGGGAAATGTACAAGATCTTCTTCCATCAACGGCCGCTTGTTACCAAGTTTCACTACAGGCGACATCCAGCTCAACAGCAAGAGGGAACACAGCCCATACTTGCTTGAAAATGTTTTGTCTGTGGCCTCTTCCTCAGAGAGTCGGTGATACTCACAGCTCGCCATTGTTCGGATACTGTGTAAAGGTGAAATATATTTAGTTTATAGACACGGAATAGACGACACTACTTTAGGACCGATCAGTTGTTAATGTTGGCACAAAATTACGAAATTTATTTTGTATATATGTTTTTTTTGTCTGCTTTAGTTGTGCAACTTTTTTTTCGAAATTCTTCCATCCCGCCTGCTCCCCAATATCAAAAGGGTTTGTGTCCTAGCGAACAGATAACTTTTATCTCTAACTCTGAAAACTGATGATCATTTTGATAGAGTTATTAAATATAAAATCTAGGGAGCAATCTACCTCCGATGGTAAAATGGTTATAAAGATGTTAACGGGGCACTGAAGTAACAGAGAAAGATGATTGCTAAGGAAAATTCGAGATCGTTTTATGCATTAATACTTAAGTCAGAGGCTTATAATTTCATGGAAATGTATCTAGTTGGACTAAGGAAAGGTTAGTCTGGTTGATGACGTCATCATTCGGCCTATCTATGGAAATTAGAGTTTGTGGCTTTCAAGTGTAATAACGCATTCAGTATGAGTAAGAGTGAGATAGTAACAGATGCAATTTTTGTTCAATAAAATGAGCCAATGAAGCAATGATATGGATCATGATGACGTCATTAGCCCTTTCAGCCTTTTCTCTGTCCAGTGAAAAACATTTCCATGAAATTATAGACCTCTTGACATAAGTACTAATGCAAAAAAAGGGATCTGATTTCCTTAGCAATCAACTTTTTATTTTACTTTAGTGCCCCGTTACGGATGTTGCTTCACAGCTATATCAAACTATGTTGTCAACCAACGTCTTTGCTAAAGTATATGTAAAGGAAATATTGAATGTGTTTAATCTTGGTTTGACAAGATCAATCTGCAAATATGTAACAGATACCCGACTTTAATTTATGGTAATTTATGCAAATTAACTCAGTTTCAACATCTTTAATAATTCAAGTTTAAAAATTTGCTAATATCTGCATAAATATGCATAAATTATCATACATTAATGTCGGGTATCTGCTACATTTTGGCAGATTGAGCTTAAGAACTTATTTCTGAAAACAGATTGAAGAAATGTTCAAAATTGAAAGAGTAAAGTCATTTTAAAGGATTTTTTTTATGTCTTCTTTGTTTAAATTTATCCATGATTGACAGCTGCCAAACTACCTGAACATTGGATGAGGCAGCCCATAACTTATTTAAGTCAATTTCGTGATTGTGCCAATTTATTTACTTTTGGTTTCAACTTCTTAGCTTAACTTCTTAATTATAAAAAATATTGAAATAAATCAATTTTGAATTTCCCTCCAAGGAGTCATGTGACCCTTTTTAACCAATCAGAAGGCCTAAAATGGCCAAAAAAGCTAAATTTAAAATGTACATATCTTTTGAACTAATAAAGATATTGACCTGCAATTTTGGATTTGAGCATTTGATAACATGGTGGTTA
>JAOBYG010043449.1:0-12161 GCA_025403545.1 Epizoanthus stellaris | reverse complement strand
TAGAAGACAGCGATAACGAGAACGTTCCCCATGAGGGAGAGGATGAGGAGAATGGCGTATCCTGTGGTCATCAATGCCTTGTCGCCGGTGGAGTCAAGAGCTTCGTAAGGAATGCATATATGCGAAGATTCATTTGGTGAGAGGGAGAAGTTTACAGCGGTATTCAACATGGAATATGCCATTTCTGGAAGATAACAATTATAAAACGATTAGAATTTAACTTGGAAATTATATAAAACGATTAGAATTTAACTTAGAAACCTTACATTAATTACATAGCTACCAAAATATCTAAAAATCAATTGGAGTTATCTATCAATCAAGTTTTTTCCTATCCAAAATATATTACTTTCACTTTATTATTCTCTAGTCTATCCATATCTGCTTACTGTAATGTTGTATGGGTTTCTACCAATCCAACAAACCTACGTAGATTATTAATTTTATAAAAACGAGTAGTAAGAACAATAGAAAAAGAAGATTTTATTGCTCCCTCCGGACCTATCTTTAAAATGTTATCAATCTTGAAAATGTTTGATTTCTGTAAAACTACACTAAATAAATTATCTATCAAATATCAAGGACAGCTCGTTTGGAATTCCTTAGACGAAGAATTGATTAATTCCCCTAACCTAGAAATCCTCAAATCCACATTAAAATCATTCTTATTGCAATCGTATTAAATTATTAATATTTTGGCATTCTTATATATTATCCTCCAATGTTTTCTTACAAAGTTTTCTTTGTTAGTGTTTCTATTATCTATTCTATTTATCTGGTCTTCCTCATGATTGTAATACAAAACTGTAAATAAGAGGAAGCCTGAACTCTAATAAGCCCAATGGTTTCTCCTTCAGGCTTCCTCGTCACTGAAATCCCGTATTCTAATTATTGTAATTATTTTCCTGCATATTGTGACAAAACAAAACAAATAAAGCACCACCAACCAAGAATAACAGCAAATTATGGAAACAAAAGAAACATTCTACTTGTTTCTTACTTCTTGTGTCACTTCTGTATCTTTTAGAGCGAATGAAAATGAAAATAGGAACGGTGCATGAGCGTATATTTCAGTGGTTTTGTACGAACACAAAGTAAGTGTTTGAACAAGCCGCAAAACAGACCAATTGTTTTATTTGAAACAGTAGCCCGTCCTCGATAAAAGTGCCACGATAGGAAGTAAACAAGACTCCAGCCCAGCCAAAATACTTCTCCACACTTCTCGTGTATTCTCTTCAATTCCAAGGTGTTAATGCAACTCCACATTAGACGTCAACAAGTTTTCCTTTTTTTGTACAAATAAAACGCGACTGTAAGCGAAGTATGTCTTCACACTTTTTATGTATTCTCTTCAATTCTAATCTTTTAACGTGTGTAACACAACATTGGACGTAAACAAGTTTTCCTTTTATGTAATAACAAATAACAAAACGCGACTATAAACCATGTATGTCTTCACACTTTTTGTGTATTATCTTCAATTCTAAACTTTTGACATGTAACCCAAGGTGGACGTTAACGAGTTTTCCTTTTTTCATGTAAACAACGGGCTCGCCTTCTGGTATCCTTCACTAGGGTCGCATAACTTTTAAATTCTAGAAAATATTTGGAAAATTTAAAGCGATTGTTTTTAGAAATATCCTGTAATATTTTTTAAGATAATCCTGCATAATTAAAGTTTTGTCAGAAACCATCGTCTGATAACCCAAACATACACAAACAGCAGACATGCAAATCGTTAATACAGCAAGTCGAGTCTTGTGGAAACCCACTTCGTTTGTCGCTTTCTAAAAGAGTCAGTTCTGAGTACATCTCTGCAAGTCTGTCTGCGGTGTTGAACTAGCCGAGTTCCAAAAACACCAAGACGTCCACTGTGAATCTACCACGACCGCAGTGTGTGTTTCACTATGAGAGCTATTTAGACGTTTCAAATAATCTGTATAAGTGGTAATTAAAGTGAGCGCATACACATTTCTTAGTCAATGTAACTTAGCAAATACATAGGAAAATATTCTTCCTTTCATTGGCAACCTGTGACATAGCATCGTAATATGTTCATACATGTTGTTCTAGATATTTCTAGATATTACGTAGTTTATCGATTTAGCTTTTAGCTCTCAGAATTTTCAAATTAAACCATTATTATTATTATTATTATTTATTATTATTATTTATTATTCATACAAGAAGACCAATATTATCAGGTTCAAATAAGGAAAACAATTCAACTTTAATAGTATCTTGTTCTAGGGTTTCACACGTTTCTTATGTTGCAAGTTTTTAGATCCATACGTTTTTACCCTGCTGTTTCAAACAAGTAATTTATACAGTTTCTTCTGATTGTCAACAACATTTTTGTGAGTTATTAAAATAGCTTCCGCCGGCTTCTTCCTTAAATGTGATTGGACCGTATCTTCTTACGCTCTGTTGTGCGATTAGTTCAGAGAGCCCCGCAGTTAGAAACTATAGTTTTGCTTTTGTTCAAGTCTCGAGTCTACGAATATTCAAACAAAACGTGACCAGCAAAACCATCCTCAAATTATATTTACCCATCGAAAACTTAGGAAATGAGTTTGAAATTAAATGATAAACATAATGTGAGGGTCTGGATGGAGTTAGCTGACAACTGACAGATAACCAAACTTTAAACTGACAGCTGACAATATTATGGATCAATTAACCATTTGTTGAATGAATCAAATGATTTTATTTTATGGCCATGCAAAAATGTATCAATTCAAACTTGACTGTAGATGCATTTTTACCAAAAAGTTACTGAAGATGTGGCTCATTTTGGACAATGCAAAAATTTGTACACACTCGATTCGCTTTGCAATAACCGTATTGTTAAATTATCTGCCTTGTCTGAAGAGGAAAAAGTTACTTTATGTACCACAGACTAACAATTTCCTAACTCTCTGTCTTTGAAATAATTAAAACTGAAAGGAGGAAGTGTTATTTTACGTAAGATATTTAGAAGTGTGAATTTATCAAAGCTGTGTTACATTCCCTTATTCCATGCTAGTAACATTTTATTTTATTTCAAACCCCGCACATTCAATATGCAAATGTGTGATAATTTTACAAATTTAGGCATTACGTTCTAGTTAGTGACCTTCAACCACGAGTTCGGTACCGTATTTACGTTTAAAACACTAGTATGTATTTATAGAATATCTAAGTTTCCTCAAGAAACATTTTATTTTTGTGATATACATGGCTAAAAGTTTGATTTAGATGGGAAAAATAAAAATGTTAAAATACAAAACGTTTCGACCAAAAAGTCATCTGCAGTGTTCAGACACTGAAGACGACCTTATGGTCGAAAATATATCATAGAATTTTTAAAGCAACCATTATGGCAACATTTTATATTTTTGTTTTCCTACAAACGAACAAACAGCGGCACGATATTGTTATTAATATTATTCATGTAAAAACGTACTAATTCACCGAGTCTTATTCGACAGAATTGAAGCCGACATGACTAGTGTGAATGAAAACGCCGCTTAAAATAGACATGGAAATTGTAAAGGGACTTTAAGAACGTCAGATTATACTAGTTTTAGATATTGTAAAATTAATTCAGCTAAAGCTATCACATATCAATTAACTAAATTAATAAAGGAAATTCAGTTGGTCCGTTTGTGTAAAAGGAAAAAAGTGACAGTTGGCTTTTTGTTAATGCATTGATAATTCATTTACACGCAAAGCAAAAAGTATTCCATCGTTACACATAATTACTCAGTACTAAAATATATACATAGTCAGTTGGTGTATTTTTTGGCTAAATGCTTCATCAAAGGATGAAAGTATAACGGGTCTAACATTATAAGCGACTCCAAGTGAGTTCCAAACACTAACGTTTCATCTGCCCTCTGACACACCTAACAACAAAACAAGCCAAGCTTTACTTACTGATTTAAAAACTGCTTGCTGGCCCCTACAGTCACCTCGAGTTCTTTCCAATTTTTAATTGAATTCAGATATTCACTTGTGGTTAGTGCTGACTTGTATCAAATGAAACAATTTTAGACTCTGATATTCTAATTTGGATTTAGTCGCACAAACTCACGCAGAGTAATGTCTGGTTATCAGCTACAATGTCATTCATTCGTGACTGCAGGCGCAGCCAATAATATCTAGCAAACTCGAAATATATTATTGGCAAAGTATTTAATAAAGTGTATTATTGTCTAACAAATGGTCACTAAACGCAATTGCCATCGGCGGGTTCACAATTACCAGATGTTTTAACTTGGAATAAGCAAGAAACCACTCCAATATAGCAGCAAATTATTCAAATGTCCATTTCACTATATACGACGCCACCTTGAATGGAAGACGTGAGTCATTAGAAAAGAAAAAGTACATTATGGACACATTTTTCTATCAGAGACTGCCTTTACCAAACTAACACTGTCAGTGTCAAAATTGTCAAGAAACTTTCTCCCCACCCCTCCCCTGATAATACATGTGCACTGTTATATATTGCGTTGTATATTGTATGTAATTCCTCCTTCTCGTGACCAGCGCGCGGATGGCAGAAAACATGAATCGATTTTTGAATTTCTATAATGCTGTGACTTACTTGCGGAAATATATGTAATTAGTTTAAAACATTTTTCACAGCGTGTATATAAACCTGGTAGGCCTACCCAGACATCGTGTGCAAAAATGGTTGGCTGCATGAGGCCTTCTTATTTGAACACAATGACACGCCAACCAATCGCAAAGGAAAACTTTCATCCGGTGTGGGAGATCTCGGCAGCGTACTGCGGGCTAAATCCCACCAAGCGGGCTAGCCCTCCTTGTCATATGCCCGCTTATCTGGCTCAAATAAACAGGCCCTAACTTGGCTGATAGAAGCTTGATAATTTGCAGAAGATGCCGCCAAGAATATCGTTTTACGTCTACAGCGATTGCCGAGTATGAGAGTTAGAGGTTGTATTACTTGTTTATTAAAATATATCGTAAGCGTCCGATAATACGGCCAGGGCTTAAATTCATTCAACAAGGCTTTTTCATGGCCTTATTTTCGGTGGAGACTTTAAGTACATTATTATACAAAAATAGGCCGGTGGGTTTATATTCGGGGGGGACTTGTTTTCGGAAGTACTCTTGCGTTTGATATTTTTGGGCTTATTATCGGGGGCTTATTATCGGGGGGGAGCTTACTAATATCGGGAGTTTACGGTATAAGAGAGCTTTTGCTGATATCTGTTAAACTCTTTTCAACTTTTCAACCTGTGCATGGCCTGAACACTAAAAATCGAGTCTACGAATATTCAAACAAAACGTGACCAGCAAAACCATCGTCAAATTATATATACCCATTGAAAACTTAGGAAATGAATTTGAAATTAAATGATAAATATAATGTGAGTGTCTGGATGGAGTTAGCTGACAACTGACAAGTGACAGATAACCCAATTTTAAATGACAGCTGACGATATCATGGATCCATTAACCATTTGTTGAATGAATCAAATGATTTTTTTTATCGCCATGCAAACATTTAGCAGTTCCAACTTGACTGTTGATGCATTTTCAGTAAAATTAAAGTTACTGAAGATATGGCTCATTTTGGACAATGCAAAAATTTGTACAAACTCGATTCGCCTTGCACAACCGTATCGTTAAATTATGGGCCTTGTCTGAAGAGGAAAAAAAATATTTTATCTACCATAGACTAACAATTTCCTACTTCTCTGCCTTTGAAATAATTGAAACTGAAAGGAGAAAGTGTTATTTTACGTAAGATATTTAGAAGTTTGAATTTAACAAAGTTGTGTTATATTCCCATATTCATGCTAGTAATATTGTATTTTATTTTATTTTAAACCCCGCACATTCAATATACAAATGTGTGATAATTACAAATTCAAGCATTACAATCTAGTTTGTGTTGTGACCTTCAACTAGGAGTTCGGTATTTAAGTTTAAAACACCAGTTCAGACGTCGTATATATATTTATAGAATATTTTAAGTTTACATCGCTAAAAGTTTGATTTAGATGGGGAAAGTTAGAATGTTAAAATAGAAAACGTTTCGACCATAAGAGCATCTGCACTGTTCATACACAGAAGACGACCTTATGGTCGAAAACGTTTTGTATTTTAACATTCTAACTTTTTCCATCTAAACTCGATTTATAGCCATATATATATATCACAAAATATTTCAAGCAACCATTATGGCAACCTTTCATGATTTTGTTTTCTTACAAATGAACAAATATTGGAACGATTTTGCTGTTTATTAATATTATTCGTGTGAAAACATGAACTAATTCATCGAGTCTTATTCGACAGAATTGAAGAGACATGACAGGTGTGAATGAAAACACTACTTAAGAATAGGGATGGAAATTGTTAATGGGACGTTCAAGAACCTCAAACTATACTAGTTTTAGATGTTGTAAAATTGATTCAGCTAAAGTTATCACATATCAATTAACTAAATTAATAAAGGAAATTCAGTTCGGCCAGTTCGTGAGAAAGGAGAGAAAGCGACCTTTGGAATTTTGTTAATGCACTGAGAATTCATTTACACGCAAGGCAAAATACTCCATCGTTATATACACATAATTACTCAGTACTAGAAGATAAACATAGTTACGACGTATTATTTTTGGGCAAGTGTATTACGGATCTAGGATTGTAAGCCGCATTTTGTGAGTTCCAAACACTGCATTTCATCAGCCCCCTGACTCACCTAACAACAAAACAATCGAAGTTTACTTACTGGTTTCAAAAACTCTTTGCTGGTCCTTTCAGTCACCTTGAGTTCCTTCTTTCCAATTTTTAGCTGAATTCGACTGTTCTCTTGCGGTAAATACTTGTCTGAAATGAACCATAATTTGAGACTGATATTCTAATTTGGATTGAGTCGCTCAAATTTCACACAGCGTATTGTCTTATGATCAGTTGTACCGCTGTCATTTACTCGTGACTGCAGCCAATTAAAGTGAGTATAGGCCAGAAAACACGTCAGAAAACATAGCAGCAACTTATTCAGTAGTCCATTTACTATATACAACGCCATCTTGAATGCAAGACGTGAGTCATGAGAAGAGGCAACAAAGTACAATATAGAAACATTTTCTTTCCTATCAGAACTGACCTGCTTTTTCCAAATTAACACTGTCATTTGCGTGGCTTACTTTCGAAATTATATGTAATTAGTTTTAAATTTTAGTTCTCTGTTCATCAAAACTTGGCCTGTTTGTACATTGTATAGAGAAACGGTTTGCTGCATGAGGCGAGCCAGCCAGGCTCAGTCGGCTCATCTGAACACGGTGGCACACCAACCGTTCGTACAGGAAGACTTTCATTCCGCTTGGTGAGAAGTCGCCAACGTACTGACGACATCGCTCCGAGCGGGCCAGCCCTCCTTGTCATATGCCCGCCTACCTGGCTCATATGAACACTGAGGCCCTAACTTGGCTGATAGAAACTCGACGATCTGCAGAAGATGTCATTCTATTCAAATCAATGATGTACCAACGTGATGCAACACTAATATAAAGCACAATAACAACAAATATTCCAGTGATTACAATCGCTTACTTTACAAAGTTAGTCGAAAAACGGAGCAAAGTTCAATTTGAGTGAACTGTCTGATAAAGAAGACTGGAAAAAATTTCGTTTCTCACCCTGTTCAAGTTTTTCACTAAATGTTTTACAGGTTAAAACAAAACATTAGGAACTGTCGAGTCACCCAAAGTGATTCATCCACGTGGTTAGTATAGACTGAACAGACTGTAGAGTTGTCGCAGCAACGTGGATCTTGTATCTTCCAGACCCAGAAACACAGGGACAACTCGAGAAGTAGTTGAATTATATTAGATAACCAATCAACAAAACAGGTCTAAGAGCGATGTTGTGCTTAAAAGATCTTTTGCAAAAGTACATGGAATATGTTCTGGCAAGAACATCGACGCTCTGCCATATCTCGTGCAGAGTGCAGGAAATAGATCTTCAAATCTTCTCATTTTCAATATTTGAAACGAATATTGTCTGGGAGCATGGGGCATTTCTAGTGTTGCTTCTTAAAAGGCCCTGCTGTTCAACGAAGTATAGCGTAGAAACGGTTCACTTAACGTTTGTTTGACTTCGTATTTGTTTCAGTAGTATGTTCTTTATCCTGCGTTCCATCTGAACCATATTTCCCGGTACCTTAACATTGCCGTGTGAACCCAGTCCAAGATCGCTCACAGTCTAGTATGTTCCTCATTCTGAACCACATTTCCCGGTACCCTAACGTTGTCCTCTGAACCCAGTGGAGGATCGCTTGTATTCTAGTATGCTCCTCATTATGAACCATATTTCCTGCTACCCTAACATTGCCCTCTCAACCCAGTGGAGGAACGATTGCTCTCTAGTATGTTCCTCATTCTGAACCATATTTCCCGTATGCTAACATTGCCCTCTGAACCCAATGGAGGATCCTTTGCAATCTAGTGTGTTACTCATTCTGAACCATGTTTCGCGTTATATCCTAACATTGAACTCTGAACCCAGTGGAGGATCGTTTGCAATCTAGTGTGTTCTTCACTCTGAACCATAATTCCCCTTACCCTAACGTTGCCCTCTGAATCCAGTGTAAATATTATGTAACAGAGGGCGTGAACTGGGCAACTCTTCATGTAACTCAAAAGAAGCATCACCAACCCTAAGGAACAGCTCAAAAGCTTATGACCCATTTACCCCTCTCCCCACCCCACCACCACCACCACCATACTTATTACCAGTTTATTACTTTTATGGACACAAACGCAAACTGGAGACAGCAACAAGAAATAACCGTGTTTCAAGACCGAATCAGATATATTCCAGATGTTTTGCACAGACTTAAATCAATATCTCCGTGTACTGTATTTATTTCTCTAATATTATATACTATAATGTAACAGAAAGTTAGATGAACACCCATGCCATCAGAGTGTCGCGTTTAGTGAAGAAATATCTGGGTAGAAGTGAGAAGGGGGATATTCTTCAGCTATCCAGTGACACAATTCTCAATTCAGTTGTAAAATGGGCCTAAGTACAGCACGCTGTAAATATTTTTCACTCGACAGTTGCCTGATTAGGCCAATGTAACTGGGGTGAACGCGTCCGGCGGAAAATAAACGTCTTGGGATTATATACTACGTTGCACTGTCCTGTTTGTGCTGCATGATAACTCTGGCTAATTTGAAAACAAGTGACATCCCCTGATGATGACTTCATGTCGAAAACGAATTTTTATCAAACTCTTAGCCTTTTTATCTATTTTATAGAAGTAAGCGATTTCTAATTTTTACTCCGACTGAAAACTTGAAGCTGGATCTGTTCTTCTCTCTGATAATGATTTAGACATACCACGTTTAGATTACTGTTGCCACGTGCAACTGCCATCTTAAGTACCCTGTTTTGACGACAGCTGCAAATACAGGACCAGGGACAGCGTAACATCTCGTGAAACCCTTGGCGATAAGTTTGGTTAAATGTGTAATATATTAAAGGGTTTATGGCAGTAAAAATATAATTCATGTACCTACTAGTCACCCACAACCATTTTAGAGAATCACAAGACCAGTTCGACAATTTCGGCGAATAATATTGTAGAAAAAAGTAAACATAGTACGGTGTCCATGATATGAAGAACACAGCCACTACAGTTACTAACATGAGGGTAATTCTTTGGTTCTCCTTTGCCCTTCGTTGTGTGGCTACTGACCCTAAATGAGAAGATTGTTTTTGCTCATGATGAAGAGAGACAACGATCGCCGTATAAAATATCGTCAGCAGAATGAATGGAATGGCCACAAATACAACAAGTAAACTGAGTCTATCTGCTCTCCAAAGATCCTGCCAAGTGTCGAAGATCTGCGGCAAACCATAATCACAGAACGGAGTTCTGTCTTTATTGATTACTTTATAAGCAAATAAATAATAAGAAAGGAATATTGTGGAGAAAATCCAGGTAAAGCAGATAAATCTCGGCGTAGTTCGTCGTGAGATCAATGGCGACTTTGTTGGGAAGACGATGCTCCAGAACCTTTCAGCTGCAATGAAAACCATACTTTGTGAAGAGACGGTCATGGAAACCTCATCAGCGAAATGAACGACTCTACATAATATGTCGCCAAACAGTCCGCCCACAAGCCATGGACCGAAGCCAAGATACACCTCTTGAATATTTCGAGGTATCACAAATACAGGGACAAGGAGATCAGATGCGGCCATATTGACAATAAAATAGTTGACGGGTGTTCGTAGCTGATCGTATCGTTTGTAGAAGACAGCGATAACGAGAACGTTCCCCATGAGGGAGAGGATGAGGAGAATGGCGTATCCTGTGGTCATCAATGCTTGATCGCTAGTGGAATCTAGAGCGTCGTAAGGAATGCATATATGCGAAGATTCATTTAGTGGGAGGGAGAAGTTTACAACGGTATTCCACATGGAATATGCCATTTCTGGAAGATAACAATTATAAGATGATTAGAATAACAGGAAATTATGGAAACACAAGAATTATTGAACTTATTTTTCATACTTGTTTCACTTCAGTATATTTTAGAGAGAATAAAAATGGTATGGTTTTTAGTTAAGAAATAGGAACGGCGCATCAGCGTGTTCTTGATTTTTATGAATTTTTATGAACCCAATAAAAGTGTTTGAACAAGTCCACAAAACAGACCAATAGTTTTATTTGAAACTGTAGGCCGTCGATAAAAGGTTCCACGCTAGGAAGTAGAACAAGACTCCTGTCCAAACAAAGTATTTCTCCTCACTTCTCGTGTATTCTCTTAAATTTTAAGGTGTTAATACAACTCCACATTGGATGTCAACAAGTTTTCCTTTTTTCTTATAAACAAAACGCGAATGCAAGTGAAATATGTCTTCTCACTTTTTGTGTATTGTCTTCAATTCTAAACTTTTGACATGTGAACCAACGTGGACGTTAGCGAGTTTTCCTTTTTTCATGTAAAAAGGGACTCGCCTTTTCGCAGGCTTCACGAACAAAAGTTTTAAATCTTAGCAAATATTTGAAATATTAAAGCAGTTGTTTTGAGAAATATCCTTTTAATATTTTTTAAGAGAATCGTGCATAACAATTTTTTTGTCAGAAACCATCGTCTGATAACCCACACATTCGCAAACAGCAGACACGATCGCGGTGTGTGTTTCACTATGAGAGCCCCTTGGACGTTTCAACTAATGTGTATTTCAATGAGCGCATACTCACTTCCGAATCAATGTCCCTTAGCAAATATATAGGAAAATATTCTTCCTTTCATTAACAACCCGTGACATAGCATCATAATATATTCACACATTTTATTCTATATATTACGTAGTTTTTAGCTGTCAGAATATTTTATATTCATATGCAATTAGCAATAGAAGAAGAGCCATCTAGTGGATTCGCTAATAAACCATTGTTATTATTATTATTGTTATTATTATTATTGTTAATATTATTATTATTATGATTATTATTATTATTATTATTATTATTATTATTATTATTATTATTATTACTCCTCATACAAGAAGACCAATATTATTAGGTTCAACTAAGGAGGAAATCAATGCAACTTTATATTATCTTGTTCTAGGACTTCACCGGTTTCATATTTTGCCAGTTTCTAGGTTCATACGTTTTTGTCCTGCTGTTTCAAACAAATAATTAACTCAGTTTCTTCTTATTGTCAGCAACATCTGTCAGTTAGTTCAGAGAGCCCTGCAGTGAGAAAGTAGTTTTTCATTTGTTCCTTACTTGTTTTCTTTATAAATAA
Source organism: Epizoanthus stellaris (assembly GCA_025403545.1). NCBI lineage: Eukaryota > Metazoa > Cnidaria > Anthozoa > Zoantharia > Epizoanthidae > Epizoanthus > Epizoanthus stellaris. The sequence goes on along the minus strand of JAOBYG010043449.1, from coordinate 369 downwards.
GATAGATTTGGTGACGTCTGTTAAACTACTATTACATTTTCAACGTATCCATAGCACAAAACAGCTAAATCTACAAAACATCCGATTGAAAACGTGACCTTCAATACTATCCTCAATTTATATATACCCATCGGAATATTAGATAATGAGTTTGTAATTTTCATTAAATAAAACAAGCACCATAATGTGAGGATCTGAATTGAGTTAACTGAAAACTGTGAAACATGTAAACATTAGACTGACAGCTGACAACGTTGTAACTCCATCGGAAATTTGTTTAATAACTCATTGGCATTTTAAACTCCACTGAAACTGTATATATGTGTACTCGATTCTTCATGTTACATTCTTTGCCTTATGCGAACAGAA
>JAOBYG010043338.1:10000-12163 GCA_025403545.1 Epizoanthus stellaris | reverse complement strand
AAACCGGCGTATCTGAAACAGCCAAAGTGATTCATTTTAGCAGTATAAAACTTATTTTCTCACCTCCAAGTTTGTTCCCTTCCCGCTTTAATATAAAAATTACGACCAACGCTTCAACTTTTAATGCTATTTAAAATGCCAAACAGCCCGTACTTTAATGTTATGAAAATCCATGGGGGAAACTTAAAGATCAGGGGCCTTCCCGAATTCACCGCATATGTGTCGGTTGTCACTTGTATAGTCGTTACTTACACTCGTGCCTAGATGAAACCAAAAGACACAGAAATCCCGATCGCCGCGGTATATTAAGCTTAAACCACAGTGTAGATTTGTCTCCAAATCTGAGGGCAAAGACTAGAACGAACGTAACCTAAAAAGGTCCGGATCTTATGACGATGCTGAGATCAAGAAAAATCGAACTCCGCGGACGTGTTGCTTCGAACAGTGGTGACTACAGAGGAAAGCATTCGCTATTGAACTTAGTGAATTTGGAAGCAACATGCAGATACACTACAAACTTGAAGGTCTTTGTATCTTAAAATATTTCTCTCTGCGTTTATAGGTTGATATAAACTGGCTGATTTGGGCTCTGCGTTTGTTAGCTTTGTTTTGATCGCGCGCTTGTAAATTTGTTTTCACCGTGGGAGAGCAAACGGCTCTAATTACAAAACAGGTAATGTACGGGACCTGAACTACTTGACTAGTTTCGTTTAATGTATTCATCTAAGAACTCTGAACAATTGTATTCTTTGCATGCATGTGTTTTGAAACAAACTGCTAAGCCTTTGATGAGAAGAAAGGGTTTCGAGTTTCGTAGATGTTCCTACTACATACAATTATTATCTGGTTAGCCCCTATGGTTATTTCAGGTATAACCCAGTACCTGAATTATTTTCTTAATTATTAAAAAACTATATGAATTGTATGTATATTTATTTTTGCAAAACCGGGTACAAACTGAATAAAGTAAACCAAAATCAACAACAACAAAAAAAAGACAGATGACCCTTTGTATAATAACATACCACTCGGCTCAGCCCAACATCCAGAAAATACTACACAATAAACAGCCTCTTCTCCACTCTTCAGTAGTCAGTCACACAGATGCGAAGAAGTGCTCAAAGAAACTCCTATTGAATATTATCGACGTGACCTATTTAATAGTCCGCGCTAAATTAAAAAATCCAAACATGTCACCTGATCCCCCTCCTGGCACTTTCCACTGCAAGTCCAATTCTGCAAAGAAGTGATGGCTTTGGACCCCAAAAACTTCACAGAGTAATTCAGTGTAACAAGTTCTTTCATTTTGCCCGCAAAGTGTTTTTCACTTCAGGATTCCTTTAAGTTTCAATAAAATTTACACGAATACTGAACTGCTATTCCCACAGTTCGCGCCTTCTGTCATGTCTCATGCTTTGCAATTATTATTTTGCTTTAATAGCGGCTGACAAATTCCAGAACAATTTCACCCATACGCTAAGCCCACTTTTAAAAGCAGGCACATTCAGTGATTTATATAATTGATACAATTTGTTCTTAAACTCAAGTTCATTCAGAAGCGCTTCTTCCAGCACAAGTTTATATTAATAGTTGCTTTCCAAGCAGAAACCACGTTCGTGATCTCGCCCGACTCGCCGGTTGCGACAAAGGTCACATGCAACAAGTGACAGTGTGGCTATTTTGATCCAGACTACGTTTTCATCCGTTCACGGCTACGGTTTGCCTTCTTGCCGTCATTTCTTGCAATGAAAAGCGCGTATCCAGTAAAAAATCTGACTCGTTTCCAAATTATCGAGCGCCAAAGGCGAAGCTTCTAGGGGGGTCCGGGGCCATGCTCACTCGGAACATTTTTAAATTTTTAAATGTTTGAGACTAAAAATCAGGCTAGATTACAACACTTTAGGGTTTAATTTCAGTTAGAATTTACTAGTAATTTTTCACTGATAGAAAGCAAAAAAAAAAAATTAAAAAAAATCCAAGTCCTAAAATTCTGACCGGTTTCCGAAAACGGATGTGAACCGGTCTGGATCCGCGCCTGGGTGCTGAAACTTCCGGGACTTCCGGCTATGACCGGCAGCTTGTTCAGCTATTGCCCAGCAGTTCTGTGTTAGAGAAGCATGCGAATAATGTTCTGTTAATTGCCGATCAATATTGCTTAGACCG
>JAOBYG010043338.1:0-5000 GCA_025403545.1 Epizoanthus stellaris | reverse complement strand
TGGGGCCGAATCGCCCCCCCCCCCCAGCCCAAATAAGGTTAATACAACCTAATATTCTGTGCAGTCTTACCTAATATGGTTGTAAAAGGGCCTGAAACGATAGTAGAGATTCAAATTTCAAATTTCTAGAAGAATTTGAAAATCTACTATCATTGAATAAAAGCTTAACTATATATAAGTTGGTGGGTTCAATTATTTTTATTACTTCAAGTACTAACATTAAACATGTCCTGGCCACCACAATTGTTGGTACTCACCACTTGGTTTTGCAATGCCTCTGGCCAAAATATGCGGGCAACAGTTGTACACTATCACCTTCACCAGGTTCACATGCAACTGCTTGGACATGTATTCAAGTCTGTTGAATATGCAAGATTCATGCAGAGAACGTAAGACCTTGAGATAGGATCATAGAGGAATTTGAGAACAAAATTTCAGTGATGTTTTCAAAACTTTTCTGTAAAAGTAACTTAAAAGTAACTTAAAATCAACTTAAGAGAAACATTTCATGACCATAACAATATTGAACTATCACAAACATAATTTAAGTAAAAAATTAATAAACTATAAAAACATCTCAATTAAAAAAAATTGACAGTTCATGAATTACTGGAAACAGTTTAGGCAAAACCAGAATTTTGGATATGATTTTACTTTTCCATGCCTGGATAGCAATTTTCCAATTACATGACCTTCTATGACGTTTCCATGACAGCTGAATCCTGTGGGATTGTATGGTCTGGAGAGACCATCTGCAAGACACGTACTGATAAATGAACAAAATCTAAGAAGTTAGCTCTTAATGCAAGCTAACAATTGCTCTGACGAAGGGCACTAGTGCTTGCTCAGCTCAAACCTTCCACCCACACGGCCAAAAACATACCATTACTGTGGGTATCACCTTTCGGTTGATCTATCGCAGAATACTGATGAAAAGTATTGCTCATTATCCATTAGATCACAAAACCTAAATGACAATTCTTGTGTGTGTGTGTGTGTGTGTGTGTATGTATGTATGTGTATGTGTGTGTGTGCACTAGGCAGCTATTCAGAGTGTGCGCGAATGCAGTTTTAGCTATAGTGGGGTGCTTCTATGGAATAATATTACCAAGGAGATAAGACGCCGCAAAATCCTTGCAGATTGTAGAAGGGATACTGAGAAATTTTTTCAGTGTCGGACTCCCACAGTTAACATTTTTATTAATTTTAAATGTAAATGTACTGAATGATTTTACTACGTCTAAATAAAGTTTATGTATGTCTGTATGTATGTCTCGTATCAAGTTGTCAATTTAGTCAAATGTCAAACCGATTGAGGAGAACAAATTAGCTCTCACAATCGTCACGTGAAGCAGACTGAAAATTTAAATCAATCCTATTACAAATCCATAGTAGTAGCAAGCCAATCCCAGAAGTCAAGTAGATGGACTTGAAATTTTGTAGTTTATATTGGATTAACTTGGAACGTTTAATTAGTTTGACATACCATCACGATTCTCTTCTAGCTTTTCATTCATTAATTTGATTCTGAAACGAGTCAACCCCTTTTAAGGAAGATGGGGTTGAAACACGTGTACTCACATAAAACTTTGATGAATTTCGGTTGACAGTAAGTCGATACACGCTTTAAATAACTTGTTCCTTGCTCAACAATCATAACTTAGAACCAAAGTATTCAACTGGATGTCCAAAAACCAGAAACCCACCTCTTTGGTGCTACATTCTTTTCGAACATGGGTCTTCCAAGATTCTCTGCCAGCCCTTCATTCATGACCACAAAGGGGTTGGAGGAGAGGATGTTCACAGGATAGTGTTTGTCGGCTTCAGTTGTTCCCTCAGGGGCAGTACCTGGAAAGAGAGATGTAGTTTATCCTCAACATGGGCGTCAGAATTGCTTTGACAGGTCCAGCACCTGCCGGACTAATAACTGCTAGCTATGTAGTATATTTCTTGCAAGCAAAACTGTAGCCAAAGAAAAGAAAATCCAAAAATGTTACTGAACAAACATTTTTCTGGACCAAACTAAAACTATATTGTACTTCCAATGCAAGTTGTTGCTGGTGTAAGTGTGTTTCTAAGCAGTATACTGATGTGTGCTGAGTCCATCTAATGCTGTACATAAAGGTGACTTTGACATTGAGGTAGCTTTGCCGATTTATATTACTTCAAATACTGTAACTGTATGAACTGCTCAAGAACAGCCTCTTCTGTTTTTCTACTGCCATATAACACGGATCAGCTGTGTTTCTTTGAATTATTTTTGGAGCCATCACCAAAGGTTTTAATTATAAATTTGATTATTCATGAAGATTGATTGTCGATATCCTGCCTCAGTCGAATGTAACATGAACATTTTCAACTCGAAATGTCCACTTGGAAATCTGCCCACAGCTGACAGCTGCCAAAGTTCTATATATTATATTATGGTGTTTGTGTTAGTTTCAAACAAAATGAAATTGTATTATATGTGATTTTTTATGACAGAAGCTCTGTTAGTGTCGAACTGACTTCTTGTTATCTCAGAGCAAATACATACACTTATTGAAATATTCAAAAACACATTTTACAGCAGTTCAGATTTTATATGCGTGATGACACTTTAGATAGTTTAATAGAATATGGGCAATTGTGAATTACACAGGCAGACAAACAAAACATTACTGAAAATAAATATGAAAACAGTAACTGATCATCAGTAGGATTTCTCAAATGTGTGCATTTCTGCAGTTCGTTTCGGCTCCATTAACTTGACCGTTTTGTCAGGTTTGACTGGTTTGTCAGTTTGAGGTGACAAAATAACTAACAACTGTGCACATCTAAAAGCATGCCTAGTAGCTGTAGAGTTGATAGAAGTACAAGGGCAATACGAGACAAGAACACGTGTGGGAAATCAAATTCATATCGATCATTGTTGACATCTGCAGTCGCTTATCTGTAGCCCAGTCCATAGCCCCTTCAGCTGCAACCTTCATCAACTATTAACTTCTCCTTAAAGTATCAATACAAAAACAATCAATCTGGTTATGGGAATCAATAGGGTTCCCACTCAGTTGGAAGAAAAAAAATTCCTGACATTTCCCTGACTTTTCACTGACCAAATAGTATTTTTCACTGACTTGTATATGAAGTAAATCCTGAAATACCTTTTAAATGTCAATTGAAAACTGCAATTTTTTTTGGAAAAAAAATTGCCGCAGCCAACAAAAAAATTATGTGAAGCCTGAATATAAAATTCCCTGACTTTTCACTGACTTGTGCAAGAAAATTAGGATTTCCCTGACAAAAATCAAAATTCCCTGACAATTCCCTGACCTTGAAAAACAAAATCTTTCACTGACTTTTCCCTGACCGTGAGAACCCTGATCAAAGAACTGATCACTATCAGCAAGCTATTCTATGAATAACAAAATTCTCCCAACCAGTATATGAGGATTGTATGGAGACTAGTAAGGAGAATCCAACAGCACTAGTTACACTTGCTTACCAGGGGTGTGGTGCCAGTGCAGAATCAATGTCGCGAGTGTATCGACATGCTTGACCAGGCTGCGAACATACTCGTATCTCTCACTTCTACTGCCGCCCACTGCTGTGACAAGATAGCCAAGACTCTCCACTGCACTGAACACTTGCTGCAGTTCAATCATAGCCACCCTGACGGACATACTGTGTTCAACCTTGCTGAATGACAGTGCACAGCCTCTCTGCTTCGACTGACTGGACTGTGCTACAGCAGACTCATCGACGCTTCGCAAGATAGAATCTCCTTCATGGTGTAAACAGAGATGATATGGATCAACACATGGTTTTGCTCATATGTTTTAATAAAACGCTCTAACGGAGTCAAACTACTGCCTTATGAATGGTTTTATTACGTGTTTGTTTTCAACAGGGTTCCCACAGAAAATTGGTCTTAAAATTCCATGACTTTTCCATGACCCAATTTCCTTTTCTATGACTTTGAAAAAGGAAAAATAATGTAATTGTATGAAGAAGAAAGTAGTGCTGTTAAATCAATCACGCTTGTCTATCTACACACAAATAAATAATAGGTAACATAACAGCAACTCGACAAAACACTCTCAAGCTCTCAAGTAAAAAAAAACAACTGGTTGCTAAGGAAAATTAAAGCTCCGTTGTGCACTATATTTTTATGCTAGGAGGATTTAATTAATATAAAACAGTTTTTAAAGCACAGAAAAAAAATTGTGTGGTTGATGACGTCATCACTTTCCATATATATATCATGACGTCACTAAATGACAAAACTTAAAATAACTCGCGATCCTTACATATTTTCGCCGACTGTTTTTCTGAATACATTCCTGTGCATCACTCGCAAAAAAGTATGAAGCAATTTTCAAAAAATGTATCCACGAACTATTTATTTATATCGCAATAAAAAATATGACGTCATTCTATATTTCCTTCCACAGCACCTAACCACCCTCACCAACCCCTCTTTTTATTGAACAAATGTAATAATTGCTACTCTCTGTTGTTCAAGCCGAACGCGTTATTAAACTTTGAAGCTGCAAAATTTACTTTCCATATATGGAAAGCGATGCCGTCATCAACCACACCAATCTCTTTTCTGTGCACCCTAGCCTAAATGATAATGAAGAAACTGAGTTTTAATTTTCCTTAGCAACCAGTCATTTGTTTTACTTGAGAGCCCCCTTAAGGGGGCAGTCTAGTTAAAAACCCGATTTTGTATGGTTCTTGAAGGTTTTGACGGCTTTTCTCCACTGAAAACGTTAGGATCATAATTTGGGCCATTGGGTCATAGTTCCGTACTTGAGGGATTTTCTGGATTTTTTTTGGAAATTTTTGAAGTAGTATTTAAAGAAAATAGGGGGGGGGATTGAAAATTTTAAGAAAATTTTAAAAAATGGTTTTTTTCATAAATTAGATATTAATTTTTGCGGGTTAATATTAAATGGACGGGCACCACCTCGTGTGATATTCGGGGAGTATACACTTGGGTTCTTAGTCAACACATT
>JAOBYG010043337.1:0-21292 GCA_025403545.1 Epizoanthus stellaris | reverse complement strand
AATAGCCCTGCGACGCTGGAGATCACCTACCAACCGTAGGTTCAAGAAGCCGCGACCGCCTTTTTCTACCGACGGTCCGACAGAGGGACGTCCTGCATCTCAATCCGCAGGGCGTCCCTTGTTTCCTTCTAGGCAAGCTCTATTTCCTAGGTGCCAACCACCGCACCGTCTATTAAGGCATCACGAGTTCGCCCTGGTTTTGGGTGACAAGAGCAAGGACGACCCTTCCGGCTGTCGAACGATCGCGGGCGTGACGGCGGGCCGTCCCAGCGATCATCGAGGCGCTTTATCAGGCCGTCGTGCACGGCTGCCGCGCGGGGCGCCACCAGGAGGCGTGCGCCAACGTCTACCACGACCGAATTTCGCGCGGCACAGATGCCTTCGTCGTCCGCAAGCTCGGCGCCTTCGGTGCCGACCTGGGCGCCGTCGCCTGCTTCTTCGACGAGCCGTGGAGCCGCGTCTCGCCCTCGCTCAGCGAAGCCTTTCAGGCCTGGCTGCTGAACCAAGCCGCCTTTCGCCTGCGCGCGCTGGGTCGGCTGAGGGAGGCCGTCGAGCCGATGCGGGCCGGGCTGGAGCTTAGGGTCAAGCAAGAGATCTGGAAGAGCGCTGCAAGAATCGCAAGCAACCTGAGCCAGCTGGAGCTGGCCTTGGGCGACGTCGACGCCGCCATGCGCGATGCCGAGCAGTCAGTGGATTTCGCCGACCGCAGCGGCGATGCATTTCTGCGTTCGGTCTTTCGCGTCACGCTGGGCGACGGCCTGCACCAGGCGGGCCGGCGGGCCGAGGCGCTCGAGCGTTTTCGGGAGGCCGAGTCGATGCAAGCGGAGAAGCAGCCGCAATATCCGCGTCTCTACTCGCTGCAAGACTTCAAGTACTGCGACCTCCTGCTCGCCGGCGCCGAGCGCGCGGCGGCCGGCGCCGGTGGCGACGTCGAGGCCCTGGGCGGGAGCCTCGACGACGTCGAACGGCGGGCTGTTCAGACACTTGAGTGGGTGACGCCACAGAACTGGGTTCTTGACATCGCCCTCGACCACCTCACCCTCGGTCGCGTGCGCCTCTACCGGGCGCTGCTCGACGGGACCGCCGCCTCTGATGCGGAGTCGGAGATCGAGCAGGGGGTCGACGGGCTGCGGCGTGCCGGTCAGCTGCAATATCTTCCCCTCGGCCTCCTGACCCGCGCCTGGCAGCGCTTCGCCCGGGACCGCCAGGGCGAAGCCCGCGCCGATCTGGACGCGGTCGAGCAGATCGCACGACGCGGTCCGATGCCACTCCTTCTCGCGGACATAGCGCTCTATCGCGCCCGCTTCTTCCAGGATCGGGAGGCGCTGGCCGAGGCGCGGCGGCTGGTCGACTTGCACGGCTACGGCCGGCGTCTAGAAGAGGTCGCGGCGCTCGAAGCGGCGTCGGCGGCGTGGCCGGGGGCCTCTCGCGATTCCATCACTTCGAGGGTCGACGGTGGCGAGTGAAAAAAGATTCCGCGTCGCGCTCTCTTTCCCGCGCGAGCATCGTGAATTTGCCCAGCGGGTGGCGTCCAGGGCCTGCCGTCGAGAGCTGGCTCGTTTATGGATTGGTTCCACTACCTGGTGGGACCAGCGCCTTGAGTGCGGGCGCTCCTTCTTCGATCGACCCCCTGCCGCGGGGCGAATCGACGTTCTCGATTCAGCCGGCGGCTTGAGTGACCAGCCTGAACCCAAGCAGGAAGGGACGGCGTCAGAGAGACAGCCGTCGCCCACCTCGCGCTAGATGGTGCCACGTCGACCTGCTCTTGAAGCGCGGGCTTGCTCTCGTTCTTAGTCTCATCTCCTGAAAATCGCCGTTTCGCGGAGACATGCCTCTCTCGAGAGACATATCTCCTCCCAGTCCGCGCCATGACTCCAGGCGCCACATCGGGCTTTTCTGCCGGAAATCCACGGAAAACGCTTTCTCCAGCGACAGGATGTCGGACTCTCACGTCGGCATGAGGATTGCTTTTCTGTCATTTAGAGAGTGATGGAGAGCTCGGCAGCTTCCTGGGTTCCAACAGGTGGATTCATCTTTTGAAACAAGGCCCGGCCCAAGGCACCGGTTCCTATCAGCAACGGTTTCTGTCACAAAGAAAAGAGGAGTATAAAAATGAAAAAGGCTTGCCATCTTAAATATCCCGTTCTGTTCACGCTGGCTCTGACTCTCGCGGTCCTTCCACCGCGCCCGGCAAACGCGTCGGTTCAGGAAGAAGCAGTCCGTGTGCCCCTCTACGAGCTCGGCGCCGACGTCAAAAACTCAAAGAGGCTCTCGATCGGTCAGACCGACGCCTGGGAGATCTTCTTGAGTCCTGAGGTCCTCGCCGCCAGCGCCAAAGCCCATTCCTTCGAAATGCCGCTCGCTGGCGGAGAGAAGATCGTGCTGCACAAGACCTCCGCGGCCAGGCTCGACGAGGGCTCATTCGTCTGGCGCGGCTTCATCGACGGTCCGCTGGAGCAGCTCGGCGAAGCCACCTTGACGCTGAAGAATCACGTCATGTCGGACCGAATCCAGACCCATGATCGACTCTTGATGATCGTCCCCGGAGCGGCCGGTTCCCACCACCTCGTCGAGCTCGACGAATCGCTCTTTCCGGAATGCGGCGACATCGAGAGCAGCCCTGATCCTGGATGGCCATCTGCCACGCCCACCGCAAGCGGTTCCGAACCCTCTCGCGCCGTCAATGGCGTCATCACGATCGACGTCATGTCCCTCTATACGCCCCAGGCTCGTGATGGAGCCGGCGGCGTCGCAGCCATCGAGGCGACGATCCAAAATGCTGTGGATGTCACCAACACGGCATTCCAGAATAGCGGTTCGAGCGCCAGGCTGAATCTGGTCCATACTTCCCTCGTCGAATACGATGAATCCGAATCCGAAGATGCCGAAGAAGATCTTCGTTGGTTCGATTCCGACCCAGCAGTGGCTGCGCTACGTGATCTGCATTACGCCGATATGGTGTCGCTGATTGTCGAGGACGCTGGAGAAGGACTTGGTGGCGTCGCCTGGCCCATGAACGAGGTAGGCCCCGACTTCGAAAGATGGGCCTTCCAGGTGACTCGTAGGGACTCCGCCATCAGTATTCTCGCCTTTGCCCACGAGCATGGCCACAATCATCGACTTCGCGGTACCCTCGGGCGGCGTCTATTACGTCAATATCTTCGGCACCAATCAAGGAAATAGTTACGATCTGTGGTGGGACGATCTCACTCCCAGCGATCTGACCATACCGCTGGTGATCACCAGCCAGACCAACCTCTTAGGGAATCAAGCGTTCACGGCTTGGGTCACGGTTGCGAATTCGGGAAGCGCTTCCTCGAGTCCTTCCACCGTGCGCTACTTCTCCTCGACGGACAGCGCCATCACCACCGCAGACACCGAGCTGACCACCGACACGGTCCCGGTTCTCGGTGTCGGCGGCACATCCGATCATTCCGCCGCGATCACGGCCCCCGCAAGCCCGGGAAACTACTGGATTGGCGCCTGCGTCGACCCGGTACCGGGCGAGCTCCGGACCAACAACAACTGTTCTACCGGTGCGCAAATCACCGTCTTGACAGACGATGGGTACGAGGAGAACGACTCCCTCGGCACAGCCTACACAGGGCTTGGCGAAGAGGTTTGGCTGAACACGATCAGCGGCAGCGCCGTTCAGGCCGACGACGATTGGTATGAGATCTATGTCACCGGTGGCAACGAGCGGGTGATCGTCGACCTACGGTTTATCCACGATGAAGGAAATATCGAGCTCCAGCTCGTCGATGCCGCAGGATCTACCATCGCTTGGTCTTTCAGCGCATCTGACAATGAATATATCGATTTCACCGTTCCCACCGGTGACGCGCATTATTACCTCCAGGTTTTCTACGGCAATCAAGCGAATAGCTACGATCTATTCTGGCAGAGTTTCGCTCCCGATCATTCTTTGATCTTTAGAGACGGCTTCGAGTCCGGCGATACCTCGGCCTGGTAGCCGACGAACGCTGCCTCGAGAACATCGTGCCGCACGGCTCCGAGCTCCCCCAAGGGCCTTCCCTGTGCTGCCCGTAGAGCCAACGGCGGCAGGCCGGTAAACTCCCGAGGTGAATACCTCTCAAAGTACGGCTTGTGTACTCGCTGGATGGTTCGTGCTGCTTCTGGGGTCGACCCCCGTGGACGCATCCCCCGACTGCCCCGGTGTCGAGGTCACCTCCGTGGCGGAGGACTCGCTGGCCTGGAACGAAGGATTTCGGCCCGGCGATCGACTCGAATCCTGGAGTTTCTTGGAGCCGGATCGGATCGAGGGGATTCCGGTCTCGGGTCCTTTCTGCACGCTCTTCGACTACTGGCTATTCAATATCGAGCTGAGATTCCGTGGCTCGATGCAGCTTTCGGCGTGGCGTGGTGACCAGATGGCGGCGATTCGAATCGCGCCAGGGCCCCGCTCATCGGTGAAGCTGAAGCAGGTGCTCGAGGAAGAGATGCCGGCTCAGTGGGAGCTGGCCCGACCACTCCGGAACGATCCGAGTGCCCAGGCCGCTGCCGCCTGGCAGGCGCTCTTCTCATCGGCACAGACTCGGGGTGCGCCGGTTCTCGAGGCTTTCTTTCTGGTGGAGCGGGGCAATGGTCTCCTTCGCAACGGAGCGGCTGAGGAGGGCGGTCGGCTGTTGATTCGGGCCCGTTCTCTGCTCCGGAAGGCCGGCCATTCATGGAAAGCGGCTCACGTACAGCGCACCCGGAGCCTGGGATTGGAGCGAGAGGATCCTGGATCTGCCGGCGAGTTGCTCGCTTCGGCCAGAGAGGAGTGGCTGGGCGAGGGGTACGTGATCTCGGCATCGCATGCTGATGAGCATTTGGGCATTCAGGATTTCGATGGTGGGCGGCTCGAAGAAGCGCTAGCGCATTTCGAGGACTCCGAGCGACTCAGATCACGGGCCGCAGCCGGGTCGGGCGACCATGCAGGGAGCCTGCATAACGAAGGCACGGCGCTCTTCAGCTTAGGTCGGATTCCAGAGGCCGTAGATCATCTCGAGCGAGCGCGAGACATCTACCGTCGCTATCCACCTCACTCCTCCCTGGTCGTAACGCTCGGTTCGTTGATCGGTGGCTATGGCGCAGTGGGGGAGGTTGCAAAGCAGAAAGAGGCCGGCGAGCAAGCGCTTGGGTTGATCGAAGACCTGGAGATCGTTGGTTACCAAAAAGCACTCGTATTAACGAATCACGCGAGCGCACTGGTATCGCTAGGGGACTTGGCCCAGGCGGAGCTTGTCGCGCGGAAGGCCCGAGCACCAGCGGACGAGAGCGGAGATCCCGGTCTTCGGGCCCACGTCGAAGGAGCTTTGGCATGGATCGCAGAGCAGAGAGGCGACTTCGAGCTTGCTGCAAGGGCCTATGCCCGGGCGATTGCGATCCGCGAAGAAATAGAGACCGACCGGGCCGATCTGGCCTTGGCACTGATGAGCCTTGGCGTCGTCGAGACCGAGTTGGGGAATTACGGTGCGGCGCATGCGCACTTCAAGCGAGCTGAGCAAGTTTTCGCCAAGGACGCGCCGGATCACCTCTACCGGGCGGCGTTGCAGGGAGCGTGGGCAGGTCTGCTGCTCGACGAGGGGCTACCTGAAGAGGCCCTGGCCCATGCAAACCGGGGTATCGAGCTGGCCGGCGACGAGATCGTCGGCGAGTATGTGCATCCATCGCGAAGGGCTCGGATCCAGGCCCTCCTGGCGCTAGATCGTGTGGACGAGGCCCTTGTAGCGGCAGGTCGGGCCCTCGACGACGCACGCCTATTCGCGCCGGGCGCGGTCCACGAAGTGGAGGCGCTCGACTGCCTCGGCCAGGTAGAGCGTCGCCGCGGACGCTGGCAGGCGGCAGCCGAAGCCTTCTGCCGCGGAGCCGAGCTCCTGGAGAGGCAGGTCGAGCGGCTCGGGGGCACGGCAGATAGCGATGCGCGGTTTCGCAGCCATCACCATGGCGTCTTTGAAGGCTGTGCCGAAGCGCGAATCATCCTCGGCGAGCCGGAGCAGGCGTTTTTGGTGATCGAACGTGCCCGGGCCTGGAAAACTCGTCAAGTCTTGGCGGAACGCGGCCTGCTGATTGACGGCCGCGATCTGGCACCGCGGCTTCGAAGGCTGGCTCGTTTGCACGACGAAATACTGGCCGAGCTGACTCGGACCGCGGAGGGCGAGGAGGCGCACCGGCTGCGCCGCCGACTTCGAGAGCTTGCCATCGAGCGGGAGCAGATTCTGGGGGAGGCGCGCGCGGCGGATCCACGCTTGGCGACCCTTGCGTATCCATCTCCACTCGGCGCCGCGGGCGCATCTCACCATGTCCCACCGGGTGGTTTGCTCTTGGTCTTCGAGACCACGGAGGTGTCGGTTCTGGCGCTACGTCTCGATGGCTCGGGTGCTGTCGTGGGGCATCGTCTCGACCTGGATCCTCCGTCGCTGGAACGCCGGGTCGACGCCTTGGTCGCCGGGATTGTCAGCAAACTCCCGAGAGCGGAGCTCGAACCCCTGGCTAAGAGCTTGTGGGACGACTTGTTGGTGCCGATCCTGGACGGCCAGCCGATACCGGAGCGCCTTCTGATCATGGCGGATGGGGCTCTGTTGCGGCTGCCCTGGTCGGCGCTCGGACGAGAAAAGGGTGGCGTTTGGCGCTGGGCGGTGGAGGATACCGCGCTGACTCTGGTGCCTTCCGCGACGGTTCTCGGCGAGCTGTCTCGGCGTCCGCCCCAAAGGGGACCGCGAGTGGCCGCCTTCGGTGACTCAGTGCTTCAGCCGATGTCTGCCGGGGACTCCCCATCAGAGTCTAGGGACTCCCTTCGATCGCTGGCTGGCTGGGACCCGCTACCCGACTTGCCCGGCAGTCGGCAGGAGCTGAAAGAACTCCAGAAGATCTTCGGCGAGGCGGTGGACGTCTTCCGGGGTGCCGACGCTAGCGAAACCCAGGCACGCCGCTTGAGTTCTGCGCAGAGGATCGTGCACTTCGCGGGTCACGCGTTGATCGACGCCACTCGTCCTTTGGAGTCAGGCCTGGTGCTATCCATCGCGAAGGACTCTGAACCGGGCCATGAACCGGGCCGTGACAATGGGTTTCTCCAGGCCTGGGAGATCGTCGGAGATCTTCGGCTCGACGCCGAGCTGGTAACGCTGTCGGCCTGCAGCACTGCCCGCGGTACCGAGCAGTCGGGCGAAGGCGTGATCGGTCTGCCCCGGGCTTTCCTGCATGCCGGCGCCCGGTCGGTACTGGCGACCCTCTGGCCCGTGGCCGACCTTTCGACGGCGCGTCTCATGGAGGCCTTCTATCGGCAGTTGCGGGATGGAGCGAGTCGCGACGTGGCGCTGCGACGTGCGCAGCTCGAGTTGCTGCAAGCAGTGGACATGGAGATGCCGATTCGCGGTGAGTCCGAGCGTGGTGTCGGAGGTTTGGTTCCAGCTGCTTTTTCGGATGATCTCGATCAGCCGAGAGGTCTCGGCGAGCACTCGATGCCGTTCTACTGGGCCGCGTTTCGTTTGGTGGGTGCCCCGGGCTAGACGCAATACCGTTCATTTAAGGCCTCTGAATGTAGGGGCGGGGCTTGCCCCGGGCTTGCCCCCGCCGGCACGAGGCGAAGCCGAGTCCCGAATGAATTCTTCGAATCCTGCCGGCGGGAGGTGCCCAACGACGCCTGGGGCGCCGGCAAGCTCGACGCGGAAGCCGCCGACCGGGCACTCGCAAGTGCGGCCTTCAAGACATCCACAAGAGGACTGCCAAAACCGTGTTCGCCAGCATGAGGGCGCAATCGACCGTGAAAATGAACAACA
Organism: Epizoanthus stellaris; assembly: GCA_025403545.1. Lineage (NCBI taxonomy): Eukaryota > Metazoa > Cnidaria > Anthozoa > Zoantharia > Epizoanthidae > Epizoanthus > Epizoanthus stellaris. The sequence goes on along the minus strand of JAOBYG010043337.1, from coordinate 13,511 downwards.
TCGGGCCGCTGCGCACAGGCCACAAAGACTCACCCTGTCTACCGCCCCCGAGAAGCACCGGGATGTTGTAGACAAATTGAGTCCCGTGTGCGACTGAGAAAACTGCGGCAAAAAGTGCGAGCTGCCTCGGATCCGGAAAAAGCCCACGGTTGAGCAAAATCAGCGCGGCGAATAATGAGAGAGCCAGATTCATCCCGCCAAGGAAGCGGACAGCGGCCACGATCGTCGTGAAAAGCGGCGACTCTCTAGCGGATCGCGGAACCAGCACCTTAGCCGCCACCAGAGGAGTCAGGCTGAAGAATTTGAAGCCCATTCCAAACCACAAAACATTCAAGACGAAAATAGCGATCACGCTGAAGGGCAAGATTTCCACCTGCTTCTCCGTATCTAAGGGGTATTTCGACGACATCGTCGCCAAGGCTCGGGCTCCTAAGCCCGAGAGGGATTTTCTCACGGGCTGAAGTGAGCCTCGCCTTAACAGCCGGGACCAGCAGGCCGTCGCCGAGATCGGCCTGGCGACTCTCCATGGCGAGCGTGGTCGGCAGGGTAGGCGGCGGCAAGGGCTACTTCGTGCGCTGGAGATCAGCTCCGGCGTCACCGAGCGTTCAGACTTCTTGCGCCCGCCGCCAGAAATGGCTGGCACCTCCATTGCGGGGCCAGCCCGTCGTGGGCGCGTTGGATCGACAGTGTGCTGGTCGAGCGCCGCGCCCTACTCATGAGCCAGACCTCTGCAAGCAGTGGACATGGAGATGCCGATTCGCGGTGAGTCCGAGCGTGGTGTATGAAACGCACGGCGTGCGATTCTGGCGTGCGATTTTGTTCGGGTCGACGTTTTGCTCTGCAGACGACAGACTGGAGGACCGCATGGCCTTGTTCAAGAGTTTCATCCTACTAACCATACTCACGGGCTCGACCGCGCAAGAAACGGACGTTTCGGCAGATGCCAAACCCTGGACTGATGCCCACATCGAAGAGGTCCTCCAGGTCGGCTGCAAGCGCAACCACCCGATCGAGTCCTACAAGGGACTCGGCAACCGATATGACGTTTTGGGTCCACTCTGGCTCGCGAAGCCTGGCGACAAAGCGGCCCGTGGCGTGGTTCTGACGCCGTTTCTGCGCCTCTATCTCTACGGACGCACCCAAGGTTGCCGCAAGATCCAACTCGCCGAGGCCCGAGAGTTGGCCGGGCCTGAGGTATGGGTGGCGTTGTGGCGCACGGAAGATCCGCCGAATCCCTTCAGCGACCGCACCACATCGGGCCAGAGAGTCCTCCGACCCAAAGAAGTCCGGCTTCGAGCGGACGGCGCCTGGCATGAGCCGGCCTCCACACGCAGGCGCGATTCCTGGGTCAAAGCTTGGTACGGCGCCGACTGGAACGAGAAGGAAAGCCTATTGGCGGTCTTTCCCCGGCTGCCCCATCAAGGAGCTCTGCATGCCGACTACGGTGTTTCGGAGCATGGCCGGTCGTATCTCACCGAGTCCGCGATCTTCTCCTTGCTCACCATGCCGAAAAAGTGGTGGGCCGCGGCCCATGCGAACCCTGGAACCCTTCCGGAAGGAAGCGAGCCATGAATCCGGAGCAACTCACGACATGGTTTTCTGACCTCGACATCGGCGCGAAGATGGCATTGGGCTTCCTTGCCCTGGTGATCTTGCTATCCGTCTATTCTTTTCGCCACTGGGCCCAGCGACGCAAGGCCCTGGAGGGGATGATGCCGAAGCTTGGGTTTCGCCAGATCGAGCAGCCGCCCGACGAGCTGGTGCCAGAAGAGCTCTTCCATCCCAACGGGTTCGCGGAAGATCACAGCCGTTTCGGCACCACCGGCGATCTGTTTCGAAAGGCATCGATCGCCTGGACTGGCCGGCTGGCCGGACGGGACGTCACGGTGATGGATGTTTCGATTTCACGGCGTCGTCATAAGAGGACCGGGAACTCGGCCGATAGTGTGCAGGTGAATCGGACCGTGATCCGATTCGACCCAGGGGCCCTGGAGGGTCCCCCGGATCTCCTGATCGAGGAGAGGGTTCTGTTCAAGAGCAAGGTACGAAATCAGCGCATCATCGAGGGTGTCGAGCTATTCGGTGAACATTACTTCCTCTTCTCAGACGCTGCTGAAAGCGAGCTGGCAGCCTGCCTCACGCCTCAGTTGCGTGAGGCTTTGTCGGCGCATCGTTTGTGGAGATTGGCTGCTCACGATGGCGTTTGGTACCTCAGTCGCGGCACGAGTCGCGAAGAACCGCGGCAAATGGAGAGCTTTCTGCGCGAGGGCGGGTACTTGCTGTCCGCTCTCTTGAAGCCATGAAGAATAGGAGCACCGCCTCAAAGAACGGGTCTGCTATCCGGCAACCTCGATCGTTGACCTTGACGCCATTGCGGCGTAGGCAGAGAGCTGAATACTCGGTAGATCGAGCTGAAGTTCGCGGTGCGGTCCGTGCTCTCGACCCCTGCGTCTACGATCGTTGCAATCTCGATGTTGGCGCACGATGATCGGCCGCCGCCGAGCCGCCGGCCCGGGACGTCGACGGTATAGACCGTATATCCAACCAGGTTGGTGGCGTCGACCAGCGACCGCCAATAGCGCGAGCCGAGCGGGCTCCACTGCGCTTCGAGGCTGTCGCCGGCCGTCTCATAGAGCCAGTTGCCGCCGTAGGCCGGCCAGCTGCCGGCGAGAAACACCAGGACTTTGCGACCTTCCGGCCGCTGCAAAGAGCGGACGGCCGAGCTCGCCGTATCGATCAGGCGCTCGAATTCATAGGTCACCTGCTTGCTCTGCTTCGAGGGGCCACGAGATCACAGACGATCAGCCTGGGCAGGTCACCTCCGCGAAAGTCTTGCTATAGGCGAACGCACAGTGCACGGAACTGGCAGCGTCTTTGACGACTGTGCCTTGTCGCAGGTGGGTGGCCCCGACCCGCACTGTTGACTTGGTGGCGGTGGCGCCGGGCTGGGTCTCGGCCGATATCTCGGCGTCGCCCTCTCCGCTTCCCGATTCCACGACGCTGCTGTGCAGGATCAAGGTCGCTCCGCGCACCCAGACTCCGAAGTCTTCAATGGCGATGATCTGACTCTTGTAGACATTGAGCTTGGGCTTTAGCGGCGAGCCGTCGGCGCCGCCCTCGAGGGAGATGCCGCGGTTGGTTTCCGCGTTGCCGGCGTGGATGTAGCTGTTGAAGAGGCCGTAGACGTTGAGCTCCTCGTGCTCGCCGGAGCCGGGCAGGAACTGCATGCCGAATGCCGTGGCCGAATCGCCATTACCGCTTGGTCCGTAGACCGAGATGATGACGTCCCGGGCCTCTTTGCTGATCATTTTGTCGACCCCTTCCATCTCGACCAAAATGCCAACGTTCGACTCAGTGCCGTGCACAGCCTTGATGTAGTCCCGCTGGATCACCGGATTGGCGCGGCCTTTGATCCGCACGCCGGTGTTGTTCATCTCGCACTGGACATGCAGTTCAAGTTGACGCAGGTAGGGTGTCGCCAGTGACCCGGCGGGCACTGGCGGGTCGGCGTTCGGATCGCCGGGGTCGCCGACGCTATCGATCGCCACGCAGTGATCGGCGCCGTCGAGCTCGATCTTCATGCTGGTGATCCTCGGCGACGTTCCGAAGGCCCGGATGGCCGTTGCCGACTTCCCCGCGGTGCCGTCGATGCTCAGCGACATGCCGCGCAGCTCGGCGTGGTCGGCGCCGGTGAAGAGAGGATCCGGATCACCCGACATCGGCGTCGTCACGCCCTGTCCGAGAATCTTCGTGACCTCGATGCCCGCGCCTTCGATGTCGACATATTCCTTCATCGCCAGCGTCTGGCTACCGCAGTCGTATTCTCCGGGCCCGAGCTTGACCAGGAATCGATTGCTGGCGCTCGAGGTGGTGATTCCGGCCAGGGCGCTGAGAAGGCTGCTGCAACTGGCGATCGGGTTCCCCTGGGTGGCGGTGACGATTTCGACGTTGGGCCCATATTGCGCGGCGGCGGTGCTGGCCAAGCCGGCCAGGCCGGCCAGGCCGACCAAGACGGCGAGGCCGATGGCTGGGAATGGGCGCTTCCAGCTGCTGTGTAGTCGTGATGACTTCATTGCTTGTCTCCTTGTGTTCGTGTGGGAGTTCTCCGGGGCCGGCACGGTCGTCGGCTCGGACTTGGCAATGAAGCGAGAATTCGCTGTCTGGAGGATCAAATTTTTTCCCGGGCTGCGAGATCGACCGGCGCTCAGCGGCTCGTCAAGTCCTCGAGGGCCGGGAAACGCACGCCGCGGGCAGCGAGGTCGGCGGCGATTTGGATCGCATCCCGCCTCTCGCCGAGAGCAAAGAGGGCGAGGGCCAGATCCCGATCCGCACGGGTGGTGCGCGCCTCGATGGAGCGCAGCAGGGCCACCGCTTTTACGATTCGCTCGCGGCCTTCGATCTTCTCTTCCCGGTTTAGGAGGAGCCGTCCCAAAATCAGATTGGCCGCCGCTTCCTCGGCGGTGAAGACCGACCTCCCTCGGACTTGCTGTGCGGCGCCGTCGGCCACCTCTAGGAGCCCCCGCAGCAACGCCTCCGCTTCCTCTGTGCGCTCCGAGGCGAGCAGCCAGTGCGCCCAGTCGATCTCGCTCCTCAAGCGCTCCTGATGCAGGGGAAGCAAGGCCTCGCGGCAAATCTCGGCAGCCCGCTCGAGGAATGGCCGGGCCGTTTCAAGGTCGCCGGCGTCGAGCTCGAGCATGCCGCGGCGGCGAAGGGCAGGGTGCAGGTTCGGATGCGTCGTAGAAGCTTTCTCATAGATCGCGATGGCGCGATCGAGCAGCTTTCTCGCCGTCGCCGGATCGCCTCGAAAATAGGCGATATGGCCAAGGACCGCGTCGCCGTCAGCCATGCGATCGTGATCCGCGGCAAGGGCCTTGTCGAAGATCTCGAGGCTACGCTGGACGTGGGACTCGGCGAGATTCAGGCGGCCCTCGACCAGATAGAGACTGCTGAGGTTCAAGAAGACGGCCCCCAAGGTCTCGTGCTCGGGACCGAAAACCGCTTCGTAGGCTGCCGACGCTCGGCCGTAGAGCTCGATCGCCCGAGTCCGATCACCGCTGAGATCAACGGCGGTGGCTAGATTGAGCCAGGCATTAGCGACCATGGAATGCGGGCCCTCGAATTTCGCCTGAGCGATCTCGAGCACTTGCTCGAAGAGCTCGATGGAGCGTTCGTAGTCGCCCATGCTGCCGAGCACGATGGCCAGGTTCATCTTTGGCGCCGCCAGGGAGAAATGTCCCGAACCACGAATGCCCCTGTAGATCGCGATGGTGCGCCTCAAAGCGACCTCGGCCTCCGGGTAGCGCCCCTGAGACCGCAGCAAGAGGCCGAGACTATTGGTGGTGCTGCCGACCAGAAGATGGTCGGGCCCCAGCTGCTCGGTCTGAATCGAGAGGGCCTGTCCGAGCAGTCGTTCGGCCTCGTCATAGCGCCCCATGGCCCTGTAGAGGCGGCTGAGCCCGACCAGACCGCTCGTCACCTGCAATGACCCGTCGCCGTTGAGGCGGCGCCGCAGCTCCAGTGTGCGCAGGAAGTAGCCCTCGGCCTCTGGGTAACGGCCATCGGCCCTTTCGAGATACGCCAGCTCCAGGAGCACCCGAGATAGAGTTTTCTCGCCACCGCGCTGGCCTTCGAGCAGCGCCACAGCCGCTTCAAGATGCTGGCGGGATTCGATGATACGCGCCTCGCGGCGGCTCAAGCCACCGAGCACACCGAGGCTCTCCGCCACGAGCAGTGGGTCGCCGTGCTCTCGCCGTTGCTTCAGCGCGGAGAGTAGATACTTCCGCGCCTCGGCAAACCGCCCGAGGTGCACATAGAGACGGCCGAGGGCGTGCTCGACGGCGGCGCGGGTCGCGGGCTGGTCGTGTAGAGAGCCGGGCAGCGAGCTCCTCAGCTCTTCGGCACCGCGGTCGACCAGTTGATCCGCGGTCATCGAACCGTCGCTCATCTCGAGATGACGCCCTTGCTGGAAGAGGCCGACGAGGAAGTCGCCGACCGCGCGAGACTCCCCATGGGCACGCTCGACCCGCTCCTGGGCCTTCAGGATGCGCGTGTTCTGCCAGGCCATGGCAGCGCCGAAGGCGATGATGGAGCTGAGCGCCAGGACGGCGAGTAAAGAGGCCAGCCGGTGGCGTCGGACGAGCTTTCTGGCGCTATAGAGCAGCGACTCCGGCCGCGCGTGGATGGGCAGCCCCTCCAGATGGCGCCTGACATCTCGCGCCAGCTCGGCTGCCGAGGCGTATCGACGAGCGGGGTCGAAGCGCAGGGCCATTTGCACGATCAGATCCAGGTCGCCCTCTAGGCGTCGGGCCAGCGCGGCGGCCGGCAGGCCGCAGCGCACTTCCCGGCGCCGTTCCCGAGATGCCGCCTGCGCCACGATGACGCTCGGCAGAGGCGGCTCGTCAGTTGCCAGGACGCGGCGGATTTCGCCACTACTGAGACCTCGTAGCCGGCAGGGGACGTCGCCGCTCAGCAGCTCGCATAAGACCAGGCCGAGCGAGTAGACGTCGCTGGCCGTGGTCGGCGTCTGGCCGTCGATCAGCTCCGGGCTGGCGTAGTCGAGGGTGAGCGGCCGGGGCGAGGTGTGGGCCCCGTTTGTTTGCCCATCCGCGTCGTCGAGCAGCTTGGCGATGCCGAAGTCGAGCAGCCGCGGCTGCCCGGCGCCGTCGACCAGGATGTTGGCCGGCTTGATGTCGCAGTGAATCACCAGGTTCTGGTGCGCGTAGTGGACGGCGTCGCAGATACTCAAGAAGAGGCGCAGTCTTTCTTCCACGGGGAGCTTCTGCTGCTCGCAGTAGAGATCGATACGGCTGCCGTCGACATACTCCATGACCAGGTGAGTCGCTGGCGTCTGAGCGCCATCGAGCAGACGTGCGATGTTGGGATGGTCGAGGCGGGAGAGGATCTCCCGCTCCTGGCGAAAGCGGGAGCTGCCGGCGCCCTCGCCCAGGGGCCGATCGAGGAATTTGATCGCCGCTTCCCGCGGCTCGCCGCTGGCACGGCTCGCGTAGTAAACGACCCCCATGCCGCCGCGTCCAAGCTCGTGGCCGATCTCATAGTCGATTTCGTCGTCGAGGCCGCCGGGCTCCGCCGTGGCGCCTTCGAGAGCGGGGGAGTCGAGGAAGGAGAGCTGCCGGCTCGCCTCTAGCAGGGATTTGACCTCGCGTCCGAGGGTGGCGTCATCCGCCGCGACCCGGTCGAGGAAAGCGTCGACCTCATGTGGTGGTCGATCGAGGGCCTGCTGCAGGATCTCTTCGAGGCGCCGCCACTCGATGTCCCTTGAGCCGGTATTTTCAGAGCTCACGGCCCTGCCGCCAGCTCGCGGTGCAGCCGCGCCTTGGTCAGACGCCAACGGCGGATCACCGTGGCTCGCGAACAGCCCAGGACCTCGGCGGTCTCGTCGAAGGAAAGACCGGCGAAGTAGCGCAGCTGAACCAGTCGTACCTTCTCCGGATCGGTCGCGGCCAGGTGGCGCAGCGCTTCGTCGACCCGCAGCACCTCCTCGGCGACGGACTCTGCGGCGTCTGCGACCTCATCGAGGGAGACGTCACGTTGCGCGCCGCCGCGCTTGGCGCAAGTCCGAGAGCGCGCGTATTCGACGAGGATCCGGCGCATCATCATCGCGGCGAGGGAGTAGAAATGCCGCCGATCCCGCCACCGGATCCGGGTCACGTTGACCAGTCGGAGGAAGGTCTCGTGGACCAGCGCCGTGGGCTGCAACGTGTGATCCGCACGCTCGAAGCGCAGGTTGCCTGCCGCCGCCCGGCGCAGGGCGTCGTAGACGATCGGCAACAAGGCGTCGAGAGCTCGCGGATCGCCGTCTCCCCAGGAGCGCAGGAGGTCCGTGACGTCGTCGCGCTCCGCCAGCGTGAGCGCCGGAGAGGCGCCGGAGGATCTGTCCTTGACCTTCAAGACCGCCGCGGAGTCGCTGCTGTCGTTTGCCGACATATAAGAAGGTACGTCAGCTCGGCCGATTGGATTCGGCGGGGGAGACCGAAGGCTACGCGCTGATGGCTGACCATCAGGCCGCTCGCCCATGCCAAACGACTTCAAGGATGACCCAGCAGAGCTGGCCGTCGACCTCCTCGTCGTCGAGGATCGCCGCATCGTAGTCCTCGAGCACCCGGCTCGAAGCTGAGCGGCTCTGGCTGCTGCTCGACGATTTGATTCGTGTAGCGACTCGAGGTGTCCCCTCCGGCCGAAAAGTCTCGCGTTGTGAGTTAGAGCAATAGCTTGGCCCGGCCTGAGGCGGGACTCCCGTCTCAGGACTCTCGGCAACGCCCTCTTGCGGCGGATGAGAACTTGAGGACCTCACGAATATGTGCGAATTACATCTGGATTCCAGCCAGCGGCGGTCAACCTTCTTTGGTCATTCACGGGCTAGGAGAACCATCCTCCTCGGCTTAGTTTTTGGCTGGCTAGTACTCAGTCCGTTTCAGCCACAGAGCGCAGCCAGTGGCGTGGATGAGGGAACAGAGAGGGGCGACTCGAAGAGCCTCTCGATTGCCGTTGTCGAAGTACTACGTCCCCCTGGCGATTCTGAACTCACGGAATTCGGCCGATCGGTCTCTGCGTCCGAAGACCTGGTAGCGGTCGGCCGTCCTGCTGGCAGCGACGGCCAGGAGGTTCGTATCTACGTCGCTCCGGAATTTTTCGGAGCGGCCAACAGTCCGGATTTGATCGTAGAAAGCGCCGATCCGTCGAATGACTCATTGCTCTTCGGCTGGTCGGTATCCCTATTCGGTACGACATTGGCGGTCGGCGATCCCAAGGACGACATCGTCGGCGAGCCCGAGTCCGGTGTCGTCGATCTCATCGATCTCGGGACCGACCCGGGGGTGGTTAACGATTGGGTCCGTATTACCCGGCTTAGCGCTTCCGATGCCGAAGAAGACGACGGTCTGGGGTATTCCGTGGCGCTCGATGGCGAGATCCTGGTCGCCGGTGCTCCGGGCAATGACGATGAGGGGCTCGATTCCGGCGCCGTTTATATCTTCGCGCGGAATCAAGGTGGCGCGGACGGCTGGGGCCAGGTGGCCAAGCTCACTGCCTCCGACCGCGCTGCGGGAGACCGCTTCGGTCACTCCGTTGCAGTCTCTGTCGATACCGTGGTGGTCGGCGCTCCCGGGGCCGACGAAGGCGTCGATGAGAGCGGCGCCGTCTATATTTTCAATCGCAATCATGGTGGGCGTGACGCATGGGGCCAGGTCACCAAAAAAACGGTCGTCACCAACGAGGCAGTGGCCCTCGGAGAATCGGTGGCAGTGCAGGTGGATACTCTGGTCGCCGGCGCTCCGGGCGGAACCGGCGGCGGTGGCGCTTTTATCTTCGAGCGTAATCACGGAGGTGCCGACACGTGGGGCGTGGTCTCCGAGCTGAGCTCTAACGACGGCATCAACGGAGACGGCTTCGGCCAGGCTGTGGCCCTGATCGACGACACTGTGGCGGTGGGCGCGCCCTTCGACGACGGCGAAGGCAATACTTATTTGTTCCGGCGCAACGAAGGCGGCGCTGACGCGTGGGGCCAGTTCGCAAAGCTGGCAGAGGTGAGTTTCGCGGGCTCGGAGCTCGGTGCCTCGGTGGCTTTGTCCGCTGAGTGGGTTTACGTCGGAGGTCCGTTTGCCGGAAGCTCTAATCCGGGTGGCGACCCCTTGGAAGCCGGTGGCGTCAACGTCTGGAAGATCTCCGGCAAGTCTTGGCAACGGTTCGCGAGGCCCAGGCCGGCCGATCCGGCGCCGGATCTCGATTTCGGCGCTTCTGTGGCGATTTCCGGGGATCTGGCCGTCGTCGGGGCGCCCGGCGACGGCGAGCTCGCTCCGGAAGCGGGCGCCGCCTACATCTTCGAGCGCAATCAGGATGGCATAGAGCGTTGGCACCAGGTGGCGAAGCTGCTTGCCGGCGATGGCGCATTGAACGATCACTTCGGCTTTGCGGTGGCGATTTCCGGCGATACGGTGCTGGTGGGAGCGCCCGACGCCGAGACTGCTGGCGCCGATTCAGGCTCGGCCTACGTTTTTAGTCGCAATCAAGGAGGAGTCGACGCTTGGGGAGAAGTCGCCCGGCTCTCTAGCTTCGATGATGAAGCCGGCGATCGATTGGGATTCTCAGTCTCGATCTTTGGTGAGACGGCCATCGCCGGCGCGCCAGGCGACGCTCTCGGGGTGGGCGCGGCCTATATCTTCGAGCGCAATAGGGGCGGCCTCGACGCCTGGCGCGAAGTGGTCAAGCTGAGCGATGCCGGCGCCTCCGCGCATGCCTTTGGCACCTCGGTAGCCATCCATCAGGGGCGAGCATTGGTCGGCGCGCCGGCGCAGAGCAATGTCGCAGGCGTTTACTACTTCGAGCGCAACCACGGCGGTTTCGAAGCGTGGGGGCAGAGAGATGCGCGCACCACATCTGCTGACGGCGATGATTTCGGGGCGTCAGTGGATCTCGACTTCAGGTTCATGGCCATCGGCAAACCGGGTAACGACAACTCGTTCAACGATTCCGGCCAGATCTTTCACGGCTGGGCGCGAGATGACGGGACCCTGAATCTCACGACGAACGGGCTCGCCGTGCCGGCGGCAAGCGACCGCTTCGGCTCCTCGGTGGCGCGCACTTGGTCGGCGATCGTCGCGGGTGCTCCCGGAGTCGACCTTGCGGGGGTCGACTCCGGTGCCGCCTATATCTTGGAGCCAAACGCCGCCGGTACCGGTTTTGTCTTTGCAGAGCAGCTCGGACTCGGCGAGACGATGGCCGGAGACAGTTTCGGCGCCTCGGTGGCGATGTCGGGACGGACGATGATCATCGGGGCGCCGCAGAATGACGACGATGGTCTGAGCGGCGGAGCGGTCTATATCGTGCGCCTCGATGATGCGCCGGAAGTCGACCTCAGACTGAGCAAAACTGAATCGATCGAGCCGGTGGTTGCAGGCTCCGGCAGCGGTAATCTGGTCTACACCCTGAGTGTCACCAACTTCGGCGGCATCGTCGACGCCTCTGGCGTCGAGATCGGCGTCGAGCTGGACTTGCCGGTGGGCGTTACGGTCGATTCGGTCACAGCAAGCTCCGGCATCTTCGACGGCTTGATCTGGCGCCTCGACAGCTTGCTGCTGAGCGCCACCGAAACGCTGACGGTCGAGCTCACGGCGAGCGGCCTGGCAGACCTCGGCAACGACGTGATCGGCTGCGTGGGGCGGGTACTCTACGCTGAGCAGGTCTTGATCAACACCGGAGATGATCGGGTGGCGGAGAGCACGTCGATCGATGGTGAGATTGACCTGCAGGTAGAGATCTCCGAGTCGATCGACCCGGTGGTGGCGGGCTCCGATACCGGTAATCTCACCTATGTCACGACCGTGAGCAATCATGGACCCGACCCGGCCACGAATATCGAGCTCAGCGCTCTTTTTAACTTACCGGCCGGTGTTACGGTCGATTCCGTCATCGCCAGCCAGGGCAGCTTCTCGGGTTCCACTTGGAGCGCCGGCGACCTGGCTGTCGGCGCCAACGCGACCCTGATCGCGGTGCTCACTGTGGCCGCAGGGGCCGCCGAGCTCGGTGATTCAATCGGTCTCACATCGGCGGTGACGGCGGCGGCAGAGTTGCTTTACAACAACGCTGATGACAGCGACGCCTTGAGCACGTCAGTCAGCCGCCAGGTCGATCTGGTGATCAGCCATACGGAGTCCGTCGATCCGGTGGTCGCGGGCAGCGGCCCCGCCAATCTGACCTACGTCACCACGGTGCGGAACCAAGGCCCGTCGGATGGCAGCGGCGTGGAGTTGGAAGAGATGCTGGCGCTGCCGAGCGGCGTCGTGCTCGAATCCGTGACGCCGTCTACCGGTTCGTTTACCGACCCGACTTGGAGCGTCGGCGATTTGGCGGCGGGGGCCGATGCCACCTTGACGGCGGTGTTGACCGTCGAGGCAGCCGCCCAACCCGGGGTCGATGTCATCGAGCTCGTGGTGGCTGTCGATGGCGTGAACGAGCCGGTGATCAACCCGGGCGATGATACCGCCAGCGAGAGCACCTCCATCGTTGTCCCGGAGTCGGTGATATTTCTCGATGGATTTGACAGCGGCGATCTCGCGGCTTGGGGCTTGGTGGTTAACGACCGACGGTGATAATCCGCGCTAAACGCGGGAAAGGTGCCGGCGAAAGCGCTGCGCCAACCGGCTCTGGCCGCCGATCTGCCGGCTCACGCGCTCGAGCGCGCTCGACAGCAGCTCTTTGCCTGGATCCTCGGTGCCCTGTTGCAAGAGACAGAAGCCGAGCTCACCTTCAACCTCGGCGAGCCATACGGTGCTCATGCCTCCGCTGCCGATCTCGTGCTTGATGCGATAGGGGCCGAGTCGGTTGCTAGGGCAGGGCTGGCGATCGACCTTTAGACCGAAGGCGAGTGCCGCGGGGGTTCGAGGAAGTCCTCAGCTTCGCCATCGAGCGCCAGCAGTGACTCCACTGTCCTTAATCGGCCCGGATCTTCGCCGCAGGCCTGCCGCTCATCGGCCCGCAGACGCAACGCTTCCAGCAAGATCTTCTCGATCTCATGCCACTGCTCGCCGTTCATCTCAATATCCCATTTCGATCTTCTTGCAAGAAGTTGAAAAGCCATAGTTTGGCGGTCCGCCAGCGGCGTTTGACCGTACGGCCGGTGACCCCGAGGACCAAAGCCGTCTCCTCCACGGTCAGGCCGACGAAGAAGCGCAGCTCCACCAGTCGAACCTGTTCGGCGTCGACTTCCGCGAGTGCGCCGAGGGCTTCGTCGAGAGCGAGCAGCTCCGGTGGATGGCCGACCGCCACCGTCTTGGAGAGTCTTTCCAGACTGAGCGTCTCCTGGCCACCGTTGCGCTTGGCAACCTCACGACCACGGGCGTGATCGACCAGAATGCGCCGCATCATGGTGGCGGCAATGGCGAAGAAATGGACCCGGTTGCGCCAGTCGACTCCCTGCTGAGCGCCGAGCCGGAGGAAGGCCTCGTGGACCAGGGCCGTGGGCTGCAAGGTATGGTCGGGTCGTTCGTGCTGCAGGTAGGCAGCGGCTCTCCGGCGCAGCTCGCCATAGATCAAGGGAATCAGATCTTCGAGAGCGCGGCGATCACCGCCGCGCCAATCCCGCAGCAAGAGGGTGATCTCTCCGGCCGGCAGCGGGCAGTCTTGACAGGTCATCGCCGCCGCTTTCCTGCTTCGACCGCCGTCCTGGCCCGAGTTGGGCTCTTCTTGGCGTCGCGGAGAGCGTGTGCGGGAAGCGGCAGGCGGCCAAGTAGCGAGCGACTGCCGCTGTTGACTTGAATGGGTCTTTCACTCATGGTGGTAACCACATGGTTACCGGAGTTGGTGAGTCAATACAGAACCCCGAACTCGACGCGACATTCGCGGCTCTCGCGGATCCGATCAGGCGGTCGATTCTGGCCCGGCTTAGCCGCCGCGACGCGACGGTGGGGGAGTTGGCACAGCCTTTCGACGTCAGTCGACCGGCGATCTCGAAGCACCTGAAGGTCCTGGAGCGAGCGGGCCTGGTGTCCAGGCGGATA
>JAOBYG010043226.1:0-10165 GCA_025403545.1 Epizoanthus stellaris | reverse complement strand
TCATAACATCCTATCTAGTCTACTGATAATAATACCATATATGGTAAGTTGATGGCACTTCTATTACTCCAGGTTATTAACTTCATCTTATCTCATACTATTTATCTCACCCCACCTGAATCCCATCTCAACACCTCTCATAACATCCTATCTAGTCTACTGATAATAATACCATATATGGTAAGTTGATGGCACTTCTATTACTCCAGGTTATCAACTTCATGAGTACGGATACTGACAGAGTAGTAAACTTTTGCCCGAGCTTCCATCAATTCTGGAGTCTGCCATTTCAAATTGCCATCTCCCTATATCTTCTTCATCAACAGGTTAGTACACACATTGTATATTCCTCAGTTCTGTGGGCAAAGATGTTTGTATTGTTACATTTGATAGCATTATGTCTTTAAAGAAAACAATGAATGGCTGCATTTTGCTTTTGTATTTATATGTCGTTGAATTCCCCTTATGTGACAAGATTTTATGCTTATTACACAACTTCTGGCTTTTCTATATTTGAATATAATTTTATATAGAGATTTCAACACATGTGATGACTGTTATACATACCAAATGGTATATAGCCTCATGGTGCTGTGACTAAGTGAGGTGCATGCAGATTCTTGGGACAGGTGACAAGGAATGAGAAAGAAAAACAACAACACAAACTCCAAGGCAGAACACTAGTTAGGCTTGGACAGAACTGAATTGAACATTTCTCATAGTGCTAAAGTGGCACAGACAGTATCATCACCTTTTCTACAGATGTGGTACATTTTTGACAGATGTGGTAAGTTTCTTTCAGATATGGTACGTTTTCTTTCAGAAAGACATACCACATCTAAAAGAAGTTACGTTCCACGTTTCTCAGAAATATACAACATCTGAAAGAAATGTACCACATCTGTCCAGAATGTATCACATCTGCAAGAAATGTATCACATTTACCAAAAACATACCACATCTGCGAGAAAGAAATGTACCACATTTGGCAAAACAGTACCACATTTGTCACTAATATAACATTGTTAAGAACATACCACATCTGTCAACAACATACCACATCTGAAAGAGACATACTACATCTGTCAAAACATACTTAAACGGGTTTTCCTATGGAATGGACTCTCTGGGCATCGTACAGATGCTTCTAGCCATTCTATTTTTAAGAGAAACTTAAATAGTAGTTTAGTAGGTAGTTATAAATATTTTGGTAGTTAAATTAGACAGTTATTTATTATAATTATACTAGCCTTTTTATCAGATTTTTATTATTACATTTTTACTTTTACCTGTACTAAAAGCTAATGTAAACTACCTACATGAAAACGCTCAGATGCATGGGTAAAAATTATTCAAATACTTCTTTACATGTAAATAAGTGTGTCTCAAGCCATTAATTAAAAGTGTATAATAGTTCCTCAGTATGATCCCTTATGCTGCTGGGGTAGACAGTGCTTGCCATTTGAAAACCACAGGTGATAAAATAACACATAAATTATTGTGCCAACACAAAAGCTTGCGAGACTCTTGATGACAGATTCTGCAACCACTCGTTGACTCATTGCTTCCCAGGACCATTTGGGTAGGCAGGCCCTGCAAATTAATTATAACTTACTTTGTGTCTCTGCTAGGTGGGTTTGTCATTCCTGGCTGGCCTCGGATTTGCATTGTTACTGGTACCTGTCAATATATATCTGGCAAAGAAAATTCAGGAATTGAGCAAAGATATGATGGATCAGAAGGACGGCAGAGTCAAGGTGGGATTTAATTTTGCACCAGCTCTTTGTTAATGTATCATATCTTTGTAAATGTATCATATCTTTGTAAACGTATCATATCTGTGTAAACATATCATATCTTTGTTAACGTATCATATCATTCATTCATATCTGTGTAAACATATCATATCTTTGTAAACATATAATATCTTTGTAAACGTATCATATCTTTGTAAACGTATCATATCTTTGTTGATGTATCATATCTGTGTAAACATATCATATATTTGTAAACGTATGATATCTTTGTAAATGTATCATTTCTTTGTAAACGTATGATATCTTTGTTACAAACATATCAGATCTTTATAAACATAGGTAGACTATGTTTAGAATGTCGGCGAGTAGGCCAAATGATGGGATTGATCAACTAAAAGTTGATATGTTATGTTTTTCACTGTGAGGGTGAAAGGTTTCAGCTGAGGTTTCGAGCGCTAGCCCTTCGTCCTACCTCTTTTGCTCTGACGAAGGGCTAGCACTCGAAACGTTAGCTCAAACCTTTCACCCTCACGGCAAAAAACAACATATCAACTTTTAGTTGATCAATCCCATCCTTTAGCCCTTGTGTGTACTTCCATATCTTTGTAGCCATGTGTTCCATAATTTGCATGTACACTCCATGTATTTTCCAAACCAAAAGGTGCTTATCTTGGAATCATTTTGTACCTTCACCAGTATGACTTCAGCCTGGAGAAACAAATTCTGGAAAAAATTGAAAGTGAAAGAGCAGAAAAACAAAGGAAAGAAGATGAAGAAAAGGCAAGAACGCAAGAGAAAGAAAAGGAGAATGAGCAAGAAAATGAAAATGAACAAAATGTTATTATGTCAGCAGAGCCATGTTCAGTAACGAATGCGAACTCTATATTTTCAAGTGTTGGTACAGATATTTTAGTACCAACAACTGTTACAAGCTCAACGCACAAGCGAAATGAGAGCTTTGGCAAAACTATGATAGATTTCTCAGACTTTGAAGGAAATGCCACGACCCCATTTGAACTTGTGGAATTGCAGACAATAAATGACCTAGATGTACTAAAAAGTGTACTGCAGCCAAATTTGATAACTTCTTCCTCGGCAAGTGTTGGCCAGTCAAGTGCAAGTGCTACAGCAATTACAACAACACCTTCTACAGGGAATTCCTCTCTTGGAACAATAGGACAGGCATCAGTGCATGGCGCAGAAGGCAACCCAGTACCTGTGGCATCATATGGTATGCCACAAAGTGGACCAGATCTGCCATATTCATTGTCAAGTCAAATACCGAGATCTTGCACCATGCCACATAGTGGTGCAGGTGGACAACAAACTGTTAAAAACAATGCAAATTCTTCATTATCTAAATCAGTTCCAGATTTAACAAGCAGTGCATTAGTGGATGTTTCGGATTCACCAGATGGACCCATTACTGGAGATTCTAATGTTCCTACATGTATCTCGACAACTAGTGGATCTGAGTACACACCCACATTATATCCTGGTGCTGGATTGCCATATGCTGTGAGACAGACACAAGGTTATGCGGATGGTTATGGAGCTCCAGGCCACAGTATGGCTACAAATTATTTGCACGATGTTTCAGATAACATTCCTTCAGATGCAAGAATTCCTGCTCACTCTATGGTTACAACAAATCTTCCTCAGAATGTCCCAATAACCCAACCATCAAATGTTCAACCCCTTATTAATATAAATTTATCATCTCAAAGTGTACAGATGAATGTTAGTCAGACATCATATAATATGAGAGACACGACAGCTCAGGGGCACACCCCATCAACTACACCAAGTACTAGTTCTGTGCCGAAGATGGCACCTCCATCAGTTCTTCCTAATAGTTATACTGTACCTCAGTTTCCTCCACCCTCGACTGTACCTAGCAATTATACAGGGTCTCAGATGCCATCATTGCCAAGAAGTACACAGCTGCCGCCACTGGAAAACATAAAACCAAGAGGCCCACAGGTACCGTCAATCCCACCTCGGCAGAAAGCCAATCAGAACTCACCTGCAACTACTGCAGTTGGTAATAGCATTGTGTCAAATATGATGCCAGTGTCAAGTAACTTACCAATGAATTATGGAAACTACGCTGCTATTTCAGAGGGTCTTGCATCACCTACTGGGCCAGCACCAGGGTTTTCCGATGCTCATGAAGTTTCTAGTCCTTCAACATTTTCCAGTCCGGCATACACTTCTTCTGGGGACCAGGTGAGACAAGCCATTGTGGTCTTGGGTAGCCTATGTATTAACTTCACATGTTTCTCATCAAGTGATCTCTTATCTGTGTATAATAATAATAATAATTTATATAGTGCTTTTTTCAATAAAATTTTCCATTTCTACCTGGATCAGTAGTTTGGCTTTCCCTCAGATGGGCTCTTATTGTAGAGGCTAGCAACACCAAACTCATTATGCATGCATCTAACAATGTAAACCCCAAGGGGGAGGCAATGGGCAGGGTTTTGGCCCAAAACATAACAAAATAGTCAAATTCCCGAAGGTGGGGCAAGAGATTTTTGTCACATCAGGTCAAATCTATGGTAAAAACATACCAAAAAAAAGTACCAAGGTATTGATTTCAATGTCAAATTCCCCACCCTGGGGAGAAGGAATTTTGTCAAATCCTTGCCCATTGCCCCCCCCCCCAGGCTACATTGATAGGTGCATTACAGTACTCATTAGAACATACTCAGGAAATTTCCACTTTTTAGCCCCCAAGATTTAGCATCATCTGAAACTGTTTGGAAACACAAGAATCTCTTAAATGAATTACCAAAATCTCTCAACCTGTTTTCTGATACAAATGTATAGAGACGAGTACCGTAAGGAGAATTTAGCAATGCATCATCTGTCACATAGTTTGGACTTTAATGATTCCTATGATGCCATCAAAATACTGTCATCTTTTATAGTGTTGATATCGGAAAACTATCCAAAGAAGTTGATTTGAAATTTATTGAATGAAAGGTTTTAGAAATAGTACAGATTTTAGAAATTAATTGAATGAAAGGTTTTAGAAATAGTACAGATTTTAGAAATATTGTACAGAAACTATATTAATTAACAATTGTCAAACTCATTATAAATAATACAATTTTCATCAAGCAAACACAATGGAAAATTGTGAGTGTGGCATGTTTGGATATGTCATGAAAAATGGCTGGTAAATTTTGGACATGAAATTTTACCCAAATTAAATCTGTTTGAGAACATTGAACACAAGAAGGAGTGTCTTATCACATGTCAAACCCCTGGAATGTGAGTTGCAAGAACTATGCTATGTATCATTTTTCAACTCAGTTCTCTGACAGTGTTTCATATGTAATATACCATATTTACTCAATTAAGCACCCTCCCTCGATTAAACGTGCCCCCTTGCTCAAGCACCCCTCTAGAATGTGATATTTTAAAACTAAGTGCCCCCTCAAGTAAGGCTCCCCCAGTAAACTCAGTTCCCTCGCTGCTGGGAAACAGTAAGAGAGAATGTACATAATGAGTTAAAAGGACTGGATGTCGAGTACGAAACACAGGCAGACCACACCAAAGAACTCCATAAAGCCAGCAGACTGTGAAACACTTATCATTAATATTGTTATTTCTTTGACATGATGTTTTTAAAATACCGGTTTTATCGTATAAGAAAATGGCAATATTCAAGTCAATTGGGTTATTTTGTTATTAAGCCTCCTCGATTAAGCAAAATCAAAAGCATAAAACATGAGAAAATGATACCAGGAATTTTAGAAAAAAATTATCTTTTTAACAAACTGAATGTCAATCAAAATATGATTGCCATGACACTAGGGAGTGTTGTGTGGCTATGATTGACACATAAAATTGTCTTGAAATCACTTCTAGGAAAAGTCGGACAGTTTTGAAGTGACAGCGCTTAATTCCATTATTTAATAAGACCACTCCCTCTAAGACCCATTTTAATGCCTCCAAAACACCTATTTATGGTAATTATTTTTAGCATGCCTCCCCTTCTGCATCAGTTGAATAGTTAAAATTACGTAACCCATGTACCCCTTAGACAAACAGGAAATGATGTGCAATTTATAGTCCAGTTGTTAATTAACCCTTTCAGCTCCAGATATTTATCAGCATCAATCTTCTCCTTACAATATCAATACAAAAGTAAGCAGATTGTTAATGAGAATTATAATCTTACTGGAAGCAACAAGTTTTAATGGACAAATTACCAAATTCTTACAACCTGTTTTATATGTATATGAAGACTTTATGGCAACACAACATTATGAATAATGAATGGATGAATAGATAAATGAAGCTACACTTGTACCTCAGTCTATACTTTGTGGATCATTTTATTTCTTTATCTGTTTTCACATCAAAGAATGGTTCATTTGATACTTCGAGTGTCAGGCGGAGAACTGCCCAAAGAAGAGCAAACATATCGTCAGTAAGTAGGAGAAAACATCAATGTGACAACTTGTGAACATGTATCCAATTGCAGTAAGAACAGTTGATTGAATGTTTAGACGTGTAATGCCAATTACAACCAAATTAATATCAACAAAAGTATTACACTAATTAATATTTATTTTAATGCTGTCTCATAACAATGTCTCGTTCATGCTGCACGTTAAAGAAGTTCTCGTTCAGTTCTAACTTAATAAATTAAAATAAATCAATAAATTAATGGAGAAGCGTAACCGCAATATGTACAGTAACTGATCTCACTCAGTCAACTCAATCAATCACTGTCTTTGGAGCACCATTGCCAGGTATCATGCATTTATGCTAATTGGGGACACTGTGACAAAAATTAACAGTGAAATATAAATAACTAATTTAACCCTATTCAGATTGGGCTTTTTTGGAGTTCCTCTGACTGAAGGGGGGGGGGCTGAAAGTGCCCATGGCCTGTAACTCCCTAACTATTAGAGATATGGACACGAAAGTTGGTATGCAAATTAATTAGCCAATTTCCAATCAAATGGCAGTTAGTAATTTCAGTTATGACATCATATGATGTCATAAATCTGCCATCTTGGATTATATGGCCGCCATCTTGGATTTTTCAATAATGACAGAAAATCAGATATTATCAAAAAATCCAAAAAAAGTTCTATTTAAAGAAAAACATTCTCAAATTTTGCCAGACCTGTCACTCAAAATGTGGTTGCCATGGAAACAGATTACACCATATGAACAAGTTGGCCACATCAAAATGTTCCCTGATAAAGTTTAGGAAAAGTCATAAAGTTTCAGCATTATAAATTATCTTGAATGCTTCTTTAGTTATAATGGTTTGAAATCAGCATGGGCACTTTCAGTCCCCCCCAGTCTGAATAGGGTTAAAGGATAATACAATCTACTATAATAATAATTAACTATTTTAATAAGTACATGTATATATATAATTCTAAAGCATGACCCACATGTTAAACAGTTGTGATAACTTCAGACAGTTTTTCGACTGGCTTTCTTTGTATAATGTTTAGTCTCTCTGCAGTGTAGTTAGAGTCAATTATTTGTATGATAGTTATACATGTATGTATCATAGTTATCAACTTCTAAGCAAATTTCTAAACTACTTGCTATTTCCATAATATGCCACTCTGGCAGAGCGCTAATCGATCAGCCGATTGATCCATGGTTGACCATGGTCGATCATGGCCAGTCACGGTTGGTCGGTCGGTCACAGTCGAGTGATCAGCCATCCATGCTCAAACATGGTCAATCAGTCAGTTGACCACAGTCAATTGGTGTGCAGCTGCTAGAATGGCCTACTACCGCTATCTGAAGTAATTGTTATCAATGAAAAGACTTGGGTAGATCTCAATATTGCCCTTGTTGATTCCCAGTGCATGGAATATGAAGTTTATTAATCCACATTTTTTCATAACCCTTTGATTACCACTAGAGGGAAATTGACTTTCTATACCATATTTATTTGAATAAGCGCCCACCTTCGAATAAGCACCCACCTCGAAAAAGTGCCCACCCTGCCTGAAAGCCCAAATATTTAATATGCGCCCACCCTCGAATAAGCGCCCATCCCACCCACCACCGTCCATCAAGCAATTTCCGCCTCGTGGTCGAGTGATCCGTTTGCTAATGTCATTCTGTCGGAGTTAGAAGAGGCAGCACCAGAGAGTTCACTCATTGACATTAGTGACAATGAAATTGAAATCGAGTGAGAAATGCAGACCTGATAGTTGCTCAGTTTTTTAGACGGTCAATGAACTGTTTATACTTTGTTCATGTTTACTTTTGCACTTTGTTTTGTTTGGTTGAAGTGAAATATTCTTGTTATCCATTGTTTTGTTATTCTCTAAAAATGTCCTCACTTGCTGAAAATGTTGAAAATTTAATAAGTGCCCACCCTCGAATAAGTGCCCACCCTCAAGGTCCCAAAATTAAATAAGTGCCCAGGGTGCTTATTCGAATAAATACAGTACTTCTTGTCCAACTCCATCCAGGACTGCATTTATTTTAGTTAATTTAGACAATGGATCACTTACTGCTGATTTTTCTAAAAATGTTGAATATATTTCATATGACCATTTCCTCATTTCCTTTGTTGATCCATCCTTGTATGATTCTGTCACTAGCCAGAAGAACTGAAAGTGCCAAACAAAACACATCACAACCCAGTTACTCTAACCTGCTCTGATCCTGCGGTCCACATGAATATGCACTCACATAATTATATTAAATTACTTTCACAGTGAACACCTTAGTTTTATTTACATACAAGTACAAAGACAAATCCAAATAAAAACAAAGTCAATGGAAGCAGTTGAGATAGAAATGAACAAACTTAATGGTCAAGGGCAAAGACACAGACACAGACAGGCACACAGACAGACACAGACAGACACACAGACAGGTACAACCACAGGCACAGCAACTGACACTACCACAGACAGACAGACAGACAGACAGACAGACAGACACACACACACACATAGATACAAACAAGATATACTGTAGCCTATTGTTAGTAAGAATATTTATACCAGAAATAGCGCTGGGACGAAGGCCAAAAAAATCCTTCAAAGGTTCATTGAGTTTTTCGAAAACACCTTCGAACCTTCGTTTCTATATATGGTAATCAATGAAAGCTTCAGTTAAAAAATGTATTTCTCATGTGGTCACAGGCGCGAAGGAGCAGAAACTCATGAAGAATAAAAGAAACCACAACTATTTCAAGCCAGTTTCAAGAACATTTCTAACGTGAACTTCTCTGTGTAAACTCCAATGTTAGGGGATTTTTTGCATAGAAAAATGCCAGTTCAGGGCAGCTTGTCCAGGTATCAAAATATTTACTTGAAAAGAAGGATTTTGTTTTTTTATAAATACAATAATTTCATGATGAAAACGAAGATTTGAAGGTCAAGAAAAACCTTCGAAGGCACGGTGAACGAACAAAGGTTCATCCCAGCCATAACCAGAAATTTCAATTTCTAATAGTTACGGTAATACTTACCAAGCTACTTGGATCACTATTAGAAAACAGGTAATGTAGGAAGACGGCTAAGTGAGCTGTGGGACAAATGGAAACAACAATCAGGCAGACTGAAACGAACAAGTTCATGTTTGATCTGAGAAATCAGCTGGTGGTTGTGAGAACTTGGCCAGGCTTCAAATGTGTTGTCTTGTAATTTAAAGACTGCTACATGAGGCCAGCCCTAGCTTAGGTTGGAACAATTGTGTCAGTTTCTTTGATATGCCTAATCCTGCTCAAAAATACTTTTGGCTCAACTGAACTCAGTTCAAACTAAAACATCAGAATAAGTCAGACTTCAGGTCACTCAGGCACCTAAATTAAACCCAAATCCATAACATCCTCGGAAACCCAGGGCCAGTCCGTCCGGCAAGAGAAATGCAAAGGCGAGCGACCCTGGGGCAGTCCTGGGTTTCAGAGGATAAATCCACAAGTAACTTACCAGGTTTATTCTTAAGAAGGTCAAGTTCATTGAAAGGTCCATGATCCTCAATCTGCGACACAGAAAGGTGAAAATGAATTAGAGCTGTTCAACAAATGCCACAGCCTTATTCACACTTAGTCTACATGTCGTGATCAGCAATGAGGCAGGATTGACAATGCCACACTTACTCCACGCCACTGTACAGTGGAAACCCATCTTACAACCACCTTGTTCATATGAGAACCTCATTAATATGTTAATATGATCATCTCGTTAATACAACCACCTCGTTAATATGACCACATCATTATTACGGCCGCTTTATGTTGGCCCAATTTACAAAAGCTCCGACATTTTCCTATCTAAAAACCATGTTAATGGGCAATTCCAGAAAAGATCCGTACCCCTACCACGGGTGGCATCAATATTTTACCCCCCCATGCTTTCGGAAATTCCAAAATCCTCTTGCCCCCATATGTTCAGAAT
>JAOBYG010043115.1:0-12170 GCA_025403545.1 Epizoanthus stellaris | reverse complement strand
TGAGACCTATTCATTATGCCTGGTTGCAAACACAACATTTATTTAATATTTTATAATCTCAGTATACTTACTTCTGCCGTTGGTAATCTTTCTAATAAATTCTGCACCAGTCCTTTAGAAAGATCCAATATCAATACAATTAGAACAACAATAGCAAAATATGTATTAAATGATATACTCAGTTTTGATTGCAGTTGTCTGAGTAAGTGTAGCACACATACTGCAATATTAGGAATCCTTTTACTTGAGTCACTATTTCACAGTTTGTTTAGATTTTACAAACTGATTGGCTAAGAAAGAGATTCGATAATAATGAAAATTTTGGCTTAGCGTTAGGGTTAGGATTTTTCTTATGGTCTGATTCCAGGGAAAGACCTTTGTTCTGTAGGTCAATGCATTCGTTTTCATAACCAAAATACCTATTTCGTATTCTTGTGGTGAGGAGAATTTAGTTCCCGAACATGTTGATTACTACAAACTTACAGGTCGGTCAGTCTTCATTAGAATAAAATCCGTAAAATCTGTTAAAGTGCCTATGAAATGAAAACGTTTTTTGCATATTTTTATTCCTCATGATAACTAAAATACAAAATCAATAATAAAAGTTGTAGGAAACATTTCCAAGAGTGACTTATTTAGCAAGAAAAATGCATTTTTTCGTAAAAAAATGGTCAGAAGTCTGGGGACGAGTTTAGCTTTCATGACAAGCTCATGACGTCACAAGGGTTGCATAGATTTTGTAAGATCTGCGTGACAACCAATGTTTGCAAACAAATCGAGTGCTTCGTGAAGAATTATATTGGTGTCTGCGACTTTTTGAGTATGTCAAACGATTTTGACCTTGGCTCAGATTATGATATGTATTCCTCCAACACGGAATCAGAAGCGGAAAGTTCAGAAGCGGAAATGACAGTAGTTTTTCGACGAAACCAGCCCTATCAAGACGAGCCACTTGCTCGTGATACAAATGGCGCTGCAGAACACGAAGTTGACGAAGATGTGGACGAAGACAGGCTTTCTCCCGCAGTATTGAGTGCAAGATATCTGAGACAAGTTACTGTCGATGAATGGTTAGTATGATAGTTTGTTCTTTATTAACGGTCTTTAACTGTTTGTGCACAAATTATCTAAAAATATCACAGAAATAATTTTGTTTCTTTGGACTCGTGTTCGCCGCAGGTGCAAGTGCGGCCACTGTAAAATTGACAAGTTGGAAGGGTCAGTTGAATTTCGATGCTGCAAAGAAGTGATTCATGCAAGTGGAAAAATGGTATTCGACGGCTCATGTGATCGCATAAACTGCATCACACAACACGAAGATTATGCCCACCATACCGCCAAATCTGTTCTGGAGATGGTCGCTCCGCTACTAAAGGACAGAAATGGGAGAGGTTATCGTCGTCGTACTGGCGTGACCGAAAATGAGTAAGTCCATATATATCCTTGATGTTTGTAAAGCTTTGTTTTTCAATTGGGTTACAAGCAATTCAGCTATTATGTTCCATCATCTAAGCTGTTTTTCTTTTTTATCGTGATTCATAAATAATTGTAAAAGAGGTCAGAGCTCAAAATTCCAAGACTTTTTCGGTTTTTCCCCGACTCAACATCAATATTCCCTGACCAAATAGTGAAATTCTCGCAGAAATCAGATATAATTATAAAAATTGATTAAAATGTAAATTATCCCTGACCAAGGCTAAAATTCCCCGACGTTTGCCTGACATGAAGGATTTTAAAAATAAATATTTCTAATCGAATGATATAGATTATAGGACATTATATTATTTTTAGGGCTGGGGGAATCGAAACTTGCATAAGAGCATAAGAGGAGGTGGGACTAACTTGGAATAAGAGCTAAATAATGCATTATAATCGAAATGTCATACATGTATCTGCCTCAAAATATATTTTTAATTTTTTTATTTCTTACAAGTTTTATCTTGATGATGGCTTTCTCGTTGCTAAGAAAAGTACTTGAACACCAGGGGTAGGGGTGGATCCAGAAATTTTTGAAAAAGGAGGAAGGGGGAGCAACCCGAACAAGTTGGAAAAGTAGTGAAATGGCATATCTGGGATCCAATGTTCAAAGTAGGCAAAGTAGACTCCCCTTTGTGTTATTTCTGCAAATGTGAAGTGGAAACCTTAGAACATTTCTTTTTCAATTGTTCATTTGTTCAAGAGTTCTGGAATGATGTATACGCTGTGCTTAGTAAACAAAAACTTATACTGATACCTCTAGATATAAAAGATGTTATCTTTGGAATTCATGGAACAAATTTAAATAATCGTTTAATTAACCATGTCATCCTAAACAGTAAATACTACATTTATTGTTGCAAAATTAAGAACTCACCTTTGTCGCGAAACATTTTTCTAAAGAGGACGAAAATGACATACCATACAGAGCAGTTAATTGCAAGGGAAAACAATAATCTTGAATGTCATTATAAAAAGTGGGAGGCGATCCTTCCGTACATACTGGATGTTTAGCTTTCTCTCAAGATTCCTCGAAGCAAATATTGATGTACAAAAAGAACAAATCTAATTTTTTTGGTGCTGTATTTTTCCTTTCTTTCTTTTTTGTCTATTGTTTGTGTGTGCTTGTAACTTATTATCTTTTTTTTTTCCCCATCAACTATGTGTAAAAAAAACCTTTGTAAAGTACAAAAAACAAATAAAATATAAAAAAAAAAGCATTTTCCACACACAACATTTGTGGGTATGCTGACAAAACAGCGCTTCCCCTAAATCCCGCCCTTGGTGCAGTCCTGGTGAAAAAAGATCTGAAATGCCCAAAAATTAGAAAATCTTGACTAAACTTGAAACAAATTTCTCATCACCACCAGATCTTGCTGTTAAATACCCAATGTAAGCCCCCCCCCCCTACCCCTGGCCTCCCTCTTGCAACTAAACATTGACATGTGTTTTTGTTCTTACAGATTTCTCAGGGCAGTTTCATACAGATGGCTGATACGGTGGATGTGTGGATACATGGGATGGGAAAACAGAAGGCCTTTACCAGCATGTGTTTATAATCAGATTCGTCTGAAGTTCCCCAGTAATCAGCATCAAGGATGTGTTGTTACTGCACCAGAACTGGATTGAGAATGCTTGCAAAGCCCTCTCTTGCCCTCACTGCATTAGCATATTTTCACATTTTCTAACTTACCAAGGCACACTCACATATACATGTAACTTGTGATCATGACTGTTCTTGAAACATTCAAAGTGCTTGTACTTGAGCGTCAATCGTTATTTCCTCTACCAGCAGAAATTCTTAGTTTGTTCTGGTTTCGAATATTTGCATAGTATGTATGTGCAGGTTGCGTCCAGAGCCCTTTCTTACAGCAAGACATGTTGACAACATGGGCTCTGGGTATAAGAATGGTACTTGCTTGTCCAGCCACTGTTCACATTGACTGTGGGCCCTTGCCCCCCCCCCTTTTGAGAAGATATTTTGTAGTAAATGTATGAAAGCTTAAAATTTGTGCTTTTTCCTCCGCCATATGTTTTATATAATGGTGCCCCCCCCCCCTTCAAAATTTCTGGATCCACCCCTGGACTTCAGGAGCACTTTTGGATTATTATAATAATTATTAATATCAGTATAAAGGAAAGAAATGGGTGTTTATATTTTCTGTCATTTATTTTTTAAAAAATGTTTCTAATCAATAATAAATATAATAAATGGCATTAGCATGCATTTACCTTTGAACTTATTTCTGTGTGCAGTTGTTACATCACATTTTTCATTTCATAACTTGTATCGGTTTGGGAAGATTCTTATAAACACTTGGGGATAATGAATTTTACATAATTATTTTACACAAAAACCTTGGATGATAAACTCAAGTGACTCATATAGAGAAGTAATTTTGACACCAAAGTGTATATTTAAAAAAAATATATCATTCAAACAATTTCTCTGCAAACATTCTGGCTGCTAAAGTTGACAGTAAGTGTGGAAATGTCATTACTACTTCGATCTGTTCTTACTGTACAAGAACATTGTACATTTAATTTCAAGTGACTTTGTACTAAGATTCTGCAGAATGTACTTCACGTGCTTTCGGACAGGCTCGTTTGTTGTGACCTGTATTGCCACATGTCTTGCACTTGTAGATTCGCTTTGTAGATGATTTTCCTGGGCAATTGGCACTAGTATGATTTCTGTTCTTGGCAGAAGACTCCAAGGAATCTTGCTCTTTAGCTGAAATATTAAGAAATTAAATCAGTCCCTGTGCAGCAGAACCTTTCAAACAGCATTGCATTGACAAAGGTGTTTCAAGTTTCTTGTTACAAGTTACGCTGTGAGCACTGTAAACTTATTCTAAATAGCAGTAGTCACTGTCACACCATTCACAATCAATCAAGGTTTAAATAACAGGACGCTATGCTTGTATACAAAACATTATAATATAAATGTCTGATATATAGAATTAATTACTCTCGATTTTGCTTAAATGGTTAACAACCCCCTGTAAATGTCCATAAACAGGCATGCATACAAAAGTAACTGGCAAGCAAAATTTGAAAATATTAGAGAACTTGAAAATGTTGGCCACTCGATACATTCATGAATACTTTACGGAATAAAACCTTACCAATTGGGAACAGTTCAGTAACCATTTGCCTTCTCTTATGATAGCGTTCTACTGCATCTTTCTTTGACACTTTGTCTGTAAACTGAGAATCCAATGATCCTGGGACTTTGGATAAATACTTCTCAAGGATTTTCTTCATATCAGACTCTGGTAAACTGAAAAGAAGTTTCTTCATGTCGTCCACATAACCTGTAATAACAAAAGACAGCAAGCAGTAATGTACAGGCCATAGCTAATATGAAATAGTTGCTCTCTGCTGGAGTGACCAATATGGGATCACAGTCCTGCACTAGAATGACAAGTGACTATATATATGGGATAGCATTTTTTTCCAAAATGTGGCTAAGATGGGGTCAATAATGAACCCAAGTACCCCCCCCCCCCACACACACACACACACACCAGCATTGTGCACAAGATGGATATTCAACATAGTTTATTCAGTTCTCTTCTTGCAAAAAGAAACAGGAAGACATTAGGCAGTGGATCGGTTATTAAGATGTTTTAGATAGGCTGCCCCCTAACTTTGGACAGAAAATCTTGTACATATATACAGGAGTATATGGTACTTACCATATGATGGTGGTACAGCAATCTCTCGAACTACCTCTTCTCCAAGTTTGAATTTAGGCCACGACACCTTCATGTACTCTTCTCCTTCCTTGGTCTTCTGTGTCTCCCTCCGAACATTTTCATTAAAATGTAGACTGGCTAATATGTGCCTAGAATAAATTCATATGAAATATGATTATTATAATCAAATCAGTATTATTGATAATATTTATTACAACTAAGTTATCATTATTACTGGTAAATATTATTTCAAAATATGTCACATAAACATTTGTGGAAAGATAGTACAACACAACACAAATATGATAGTTGCTAATACAAGCACAAAGTTTGTTAAGGTTTGACTGGCTTCCTTAGTTAGGGCTCTCTCTGTACTGTAAAGCCTGACTACAGACCCCGAGCACATAACTAAGGTTTATAAAAAGGGGCTTGTATTTGGGATTGGGCTTATGACTTGAAGGAAAAAGGAGAGCCATTATTGAAAAATATACTGTGCCCAGTAATGCTATATAAAGCACCTTGTCCATTCGATGTTTGATTCAGGTCACATCCACTGCAAGAGCAAATGTTAGTTCTACATGTATTGTAGTACAAAAAAGTGTACTGATTGCAGCATACCCTCTTGCACTAATTAAAATTGTGGTCTGTTGTGGATTATCATACCTACAGTAAGTCCCTAACCATGAGAAGCAGAACATCTTGGGATGCCAATGGTTGAGAGTTGCATGGAACCCTTCGAGGCAACTTGTCTGGGCATCCGGAGACAGTTTTTTAATGTCGTTGACCAGTGCTGTTCCAGTTAGCAAGCGCTTCAGTTTGTCATATACTGGTGTTCCTGTAAATAGTTTAGTTGTACAATTAGATCACCTTGAGGTTTTCATGATTGAGTGAATGCAGTCAACAAGGCAAAGGAGAAAGTGGTCTAAGTGTTTTTGCAGAAATTTGCCATAATCTCTTTGTATAGAACTGAGAATAGTTAGTACCAAATACACCATTTGTATCAAATAAAACCACCCACTCTTTGCAGAGGAAAACTATTAAAAGCATTGTGAAGGAGTACATGTAGGTAACAGTTTATTATAATGGGTTTTCCTAGAAATCCACCCTCGCAGCAAAACATATCAATTTCAGTTGCTTTATACCCCAAACCCTAGACTTTCACAAACAGGAAATAAACCGTTACTATCTTTATGATGTGTGTTGGTCATAACACAGCTACAAACACCTCCTAAAATGAAATTACAAATTACAAATATAGTTAGTGTTTATAATTCCCAGCCACATTTTTAGTTAGCCATCACTTTGGTGCTGCGAGGTGCTGAAGCGGGCCTACAGAAGTCCACTAGAGGGGGGTAAAGTGCACACTGTCGGCATCCATTGATACCAGCTTTCAAAGCTGACAGAACTACCGATGTTAAATATAAGGTACTTTACTTTACTTCTGTCGCCGTAAAAAAGGTCTTGTTTTAATACTTTTAAAATTTTAATCGAAAATGATGACACATTAGTTAGAAGTTAAAAAGATTTGTACTAATTATGAATAGAAAGAAAAAAAATAAACACAAATATCAGAAATTTCCAGGGGGTGGAGGTAGGCAATGGGATAGCGGAAATTCCTGGGGGAGGGGTGGGGGTCTGCCCAAGTACCCCCGAAACGGAAATTTGTGGGGGAGGGGGGGCCTGAAAAAAATTCCTTCCATGGTGGGGGTGTGGATATTTTCTGGAACCACACATTGACATATTTCATACCTATTTTAATCCACAATCTTGGCTCTAGATCTTCATGAGCACATGCAGTATACATTGGATCAGGGTGGTCAGTGTGTATGTTAGCCACATGCCGCATGAACGACTTCCACTTGGCAACAATCAGATCTTGAAATCCCTCTTTTGTGGATGTTACACACCAGTACATATGTTTACGTACTCCTTTAATCCATTCTTTAATGTCCTCACACCCTTTCTCTTTGCTTGCTGCAAGCATCCGTTTTGCAACTGAGCGTGCAACGTGCCATATATCATAGAAATGCTTGCAGGGTTGTGAGTATTTCTCCCGAATCCAAAAGGCAACTGATCTGTTACGATCTGATATAAATACCGCAACTGCTAAACCAACCAGTGTAAGAAATTCAAAGCATCTCTTGGCCCCTTCTAGCTCCATCTGTGTACTGCCACCAGTCTCATTAGCCTGTATAGTAAACAGTAAAAACTTGAAGTTAAATATGTTAGGAAGATTCAAACATCTTAAATTGGACAATTGTGTGTGGAGACACCTCAACATTCAAGGGAGAACCATGACTTGAGCTCTTCTAAGTTGCCGTGTATAACAACAAATTAGTTATACACATTTCTCTGTAATTTATTTCAGAACTTTGCCATCAACGAAAAAGACTTGTTAAAATGTGATTAAAGCATAATACCGGTATGCTGATGACCACCTTCTCCAAAGTACATTTTGTACAAAACTAAATCCATGGATCAATCTCCTGAGAGAAACTTAAACTGAAAGTTCTAAATATAATTATCAATTATTATTCCCTGAAGTGAAGGTCACTTGTGGTCGATATTCACAGAGCCGTGAATATTTTACGCTAGGCACTGATACTGAAAGGAATAATTGTTTTAGTACTTGCCAAACCAGTGAATACAGATGGAAATTAGAGCTTTATTTTCTTCACAAAAAGTTAAAATATACTTCATATATTTGGCATACGCTCAAATGTGGTCATGCACGAGTGCCCGGAGGTGAATATCACTGAATATTACTATTCAGAGCATGCGAAAAGCACTATTCGCTGGTTTGGCAAATACTAATTTATGTTAGTCCACACTCGCCCTTCTCAAAAAAGTCTGTACACCTGTATCCTTAGGGAGCGGCCAAAATAATTGCCTCCAACAGAGACCCATTTTTCCCAGATGGGGAAGCAGGAACTGCCAGGTAACCCTCCCCATTTTGACCTCCCATTTTTTGTTGAGTGGCCTCTTGAAAATTTTAATACAGAAAATGCAATGATAGCAAAAAACATCTTACATCTTGCCTTTTAGTTTCAAGAACAAAACTTTTAAACATCCGAGTTTAAGCTCCAGTGGATACAGTGGGTGGCAGGTCCCAAAATGGGTCTCCCTTGTGGGCAATTGTTTTGATTACTTCCCTTAGAATTACTTGACTTACTTGGACTAATTCAAAATGCACAATTTTCAATAACGTACAGCAAAACATGGTGTAAACACCATATTTGGCTGAGTGCCCCATCGAATCAAACCGCCCGTCACCACACCAAACCACATTCTTCATGGTCTTGAGAACACTGACCAATGATGCCCTGTAAGCCTCCCAGTGATGCAGAATTATAGGGAACAGAAACGTTTTCTGGTGCGCAAAGTATGTACGAATTGAGTAGACAGACAGGCCCATGTGGCGACATATGAGAAGGACCTTGCTGATGGAGGCCCCGGCCATCAAAATAGCAAAGCTCAACAGTATATTCCCTGCAGGATATTTCCCAAGAATCAATGGCTGTGACCTCCACTGAAAACATTTCTCGCCACATTTACTACAATCCTGCGACACAGTCACCATTGTTCCATTCCTTTTCATCGATGCCTTTGGTCCACTCTCCTTACACTTGAAACAGAAGAGTGTGAAAACACTCAACAACATTGAATAGAACACGATGAATTTTGGTTCTTGGTATGCCGGTGTATCTGGGCCAATTCTGAAATGTGAGAACAAAATAATATTATTTGCTAAGATGTACTTCAGCCGGAAAGAAATATAAAACATTAATTATGTAATAACAAATTAAATTACTTTCAAAGTCATTGATGATTTACCAGGAACCATTTAGTAGTTCTAAAATGTCAACTCACCTAACATCATTCCTTGATTTATCATCATCCTGCACTGAATCACCAATGTCACTTTCGTCAACACTTTCCTCCATTGAAGCCAGATTAATGTCTGGTTCACTGTCTGATTCTTCATCAGGAGACTCTTGTTCTGAGCTTGTGTAAGCATGCCCTTGGTCTTGGACAACTTCATCTTCAGTTTCAGTATCAGCACTTCCCTAATAATTTAAAAATAAATTCATGAGTTCTGTGACAACATTTACCCAAACAGGAGTAGCTGTTGGACCAAAATGTCAGGTACCTTTGAATTGTACTTGGACAAACAATATTACAATGTGCTATACAAATATATTAGTAGAAATTTACATGTCTGTTCCCAAAATATTAGAATTGTATATATAAATAACCCTATTGAGAACCTGGGTGACATACCTCTACCCCAAGTAGGAGGAGGAGGGGGTAGGCAAAGAGGTATAAAGGCAGGATGAGAGTTCTGCATGCCCCAAGATCTGCAACATTATTAAAATTCTGTGGATGTGCAAATGAAAGGATAAAATTGCATTATGTACATTACTTACATATTGAAGGTGAGCAATAGTTTTCTCCAATTCTGCTACTTTCCGTTTCAGCCTCAGATTCTGCCTCTGCAGATTATGGCGCTTACTTGAATAAAGCAGACAATTTGTGCAAGCAGTGCCAACTTTTGGTGTACTGCTAACTGAATCTGGGGCACTGGTAACTGCTGCCACACTAGGAGTTGCAACAAGCAATTCATTATCTTCTTCAGAATGGCAGGGTTCTGGAATGACAGCGGGAACTATGGTGGTGTCGGTGTCCAAAAAGCTGGGTCCAGCAGCTGTATCTGGATCAGTGTTACCATTGGATACCACAGCGAGAGTAGGGTCTGATGTGGTGGATGGTCGATGCCGTTTTTCCTGGGAATTCTTGTATTCTGTGGTAGCATGGCGCTTAAGCTACGGAAACAGAAATTATATTGCAACTATAAGATCGTAACTACTTATACCATAAACCAGGTAAACTAGCTTTTACAGTTAAAACTGTCCAACTACTGTCACTGTGGTCTGAATGCACTCCTTTATACTTAGATCCTTCAATTTGTCAAACTGCCTCTTATAAAAATCGAACCAACACTATGTCCAACTGTAGGCGTAGGCTGACAACTAATCCTAAAGTAACTATGAAAATTTAATGGTGAAAGCGAAAAATGCTGAGAAAGTCGATGCAGCCATCTATAAACAAGATCAAGTGCGCTCCATTTGATCTTCATCTTGTTTATATAAATCAAATGACAAAATAATGTTTTAGCTGCATCGACTTGCTCAATAGTTTTCGCTTTCACCATTACATTTTCAAAGTTACTTTCGGATTAGTTGTCAGCCTACGCGGTGCTGGAAATTTCAAGCAAAATAAACCGAACTACAGGACAAGAGTGGTTTTGTGATAGATTAACAATTTTTAAAATACAAATGGTCGAATGGCGCGGCGCGCGCCTTTGCCTTTGTAGTTTGCGTTTTGGCCTGGCGCCTAAAAGTTGTGCGAACACTTGTAATTGATCAGATATATTTATAAACTGAAGGATTTCTATCAAATCACAAAATGTTTACACTTTGTATCACACATAAACTGAATTAAAAAGTTCGGTCGAACAAAGCGTAACAATTATGAGAACAGTGGATCGGTGAGCTTTACCGTAAAACTTTCAGGCATAACATAACAGAGTTACAGATTACTTACTTGTCGCTTCTCTCGACTTGTCAGGCTTGATGGTTCTTCAGGATCAGCCGAATCTCTTGTTGGGACTGATCCTCTGATCAGTATCTTTCTCTGCCTTAATCCTTTCATTTCTTCCAAACTGAAAGCAAGCTTACCCTCATAGCAGCTGTCTTCAAAATGAGCTGAGCATAGCGACGCATACTTGCTCGGCGGCCGAGTGAAATCAGCTCGATGTTTCTGCACAAATTTGACCCACTTTTGTCTGACAACTGGATCAGTGGGAAAACAATGCATGGAAATGCCATCTGTGAAAGTTGTGTTCTTGCAGCTTTCGTTTCTACTGATTCCAGCGACACAATACTTTCCTCCTCGCCGACTTGTCTTCTTCTCTTCAGCCATTTCTGAAATGTGCAACCCTTACTACGTCACAGGCCTTTGTCACGTGACCTTTTGGTCGCGCGAAGAAAAGACAATTTGTGACCACGAACTGGTTGGATTTGGGCCGCGAAAATATGAACTTTCAAATATTTTTCGATAATTTTTTTATGAAATTTGCACTATATATATGATAAAGGAAAAAGTTGTGCAAAAATATTTTTCATTTCATAGGCACTTTAAGGGAATTAGGGAAAGCAAAATTCAATAATCGTATATTTATTAATATTTTCTTGGATTTTTGGTAATTACATAAAAATAAAAGAAATAGTTTACATGTATTGTTAACATTCAAGAAATGGACATCACTCCATCTGCAATCTGGTTCTTAGTCAAGAGGCGAATCCTGTAGTCATGTGAATCTATATATAGTTTTATCTTCCAATCAGTCAAATTAGTTGGGAAATGGCTGGTCAATAGCCAATTCCCATATATTTCTTCATAGCATTTACTTTTTACATAGTGTTTTTACTCTGGCTTTTAAAACATACCTGAGATAAAATGTTTTTTTCCAGTTAAATGTTGTAGATATGAGTTTTTTTTATTAACACATGTATCCTAAGACTTTATTATCTATAGTTATTTATAAAGTATCACATAGTGGTTACTATCCATTTTCATTATCAACTATTACAGAGTTCATCACAGAGTAATGGAATTATGGATTTTTTCCTAAAATATATTTGAATTTTTTTAATTTCTAACTTTATATTATACATGTACTTTATTTTAAATTTTAGGCAATTTTTTATATTTAATATGTTTGTAATAGCTCATTCTACATTATCTTAAATAAAATTGAGGTTGTGGAATTTGTGTAAATCATAAAAAGCCATTGTAAAGTCATGAATGGAGTTCTGTGTGAGTCCTACATAGCACTGACTACCAAATATCAATTATTATTATCCAACTGACTCAGTAGAGTCCAAATAACCACAAGAGAGGGCCTGAAACGAGTACAAATATCCTGCGATA
>JAOBYG010042893.1:0-12171 GCA_025403545.1 Epizoanthus stellaris | reverse complement strand
TAATACCAGGAGCTCCCAAATGTTAAACATCCCTCTTTTTAAAACTGCAAGTGGCCAGAGAACCTTTTATTATAGAATAGTGAACTTATGGAACTCTCTAGATTATACTCACTTAAACTGTCTAAAAGCGCAGAAATCTTTAAGCGCTTTCTTAGAAGCAAGCTTCTCAATGAACTCTGGCATTGTTAAATTTCTAATTGATATTATATTATTTAATTACATATTTATTTATTTATTAGTATGTAGGTAAATTGTCTTTGAAAAGCCCCCTTGGGGAAAGTCAATAAATATGTATGTATGTGTATATATGTACTGTACGACCAAGATTTTTTGCCATGAGTTGTGGTGTTTACCTTCGGTAGATTACATGAAGATTAACACATGATTTTTTTTTCAATTACGATTTAGTTTTGTCTTTGTTTATTTCTTTATATCAATAAACTTTCCTTTCAAAGATATCTTAATAACAGCACTTTTAACAGCAACAGAAATACACTCTATAATGGAGATAACTGGATTTTTATTTTTATTTTACATGTTTAAGCTGAGAAAACTATAGATAAAAAGTGAATTTTCATTGGAAACTCGTTTATGTTTTCATCGACCTTTCCCCTCGTCTTCATAGCAATCTGTTTAGTTATTTTGTTTGTTGCTATGTTCTGGGATTTTCCGGCAGCATATTCGTTGTTTCGCAGTGCATGCCTGGCGCCTGATAATTCCAAGTTAAATATGGTGCTCAACATTTTATTCCTTTAATATACTTAGTAAATAACAAAATACCGCAAAACGTAGAGAACTCGCTCGGCGAGCACAACAGCATCCTCGATGTTTTGTCAGACTAAGATTTGACCCAAGAGCAGGACTTGTTATGGGACAGTAAAGAACTCCATAGCATTGTGCCTCTGAAACTGATTGATCTCTGTGCTGTGACGAGGCGGCCTAGTGGCAGATGTAAACTGAATTTGTTTCTAGTTAGTAGTTGCTCTATAATGAATTACTGGATTAGGTAAAACCTTTCTGATAGATAAGGAGGAATTATATTGTGTCAAAACTCATGAAATCAAAGGACGAATGAACACAACGTTACCCGATACGATCGACGTTTCAGAGACCCCAATAAAGAAATGGATGAACATATTTATACAATAAATGTATATTTAGACAAGGCCTTGCCGTTGGTGCCCACTTGACTGGGAACACTGTCTGCATGGAGTCACTGCTGGGGTTTGTCAGTAGATCTCTGAATTGTTTCGTGGCATTACTTATCTATTATAATGAATTGGATTCCTCATCCCTATATATTACGCATTGTATTATTGTAAGACCGATCAGCTAATCGCATTCTGCGTCAATCTGATTTTCTTCACATATTTTAGGTCTGCCCAGCTGTTCTGTTCGTGACAACGTCATGACATGTCTGACATTGGTGACTTGATGCAATATATTTGGTTGATTGATATGTCAAACGTGCATTATCCACTTTTACACGAATTACTAATCATAAAAACATTATGTTAAACAGTGACAGGAGCCCATGATCTAGGAGCGTGAATTGAGCACACTTAGTCTGTATTACCCCATTTTTGTGGACAGTGTGGAACACTGTACCACTATGTCAGCGCCCGGAGCGGTATGTATAGCGATGTGGCGGTGTGAATGAGTCAACTCTCTCCCCAGGCTCTCGATATCTATATATGGAGCGCCTGATCATACGAAGCTCTGTTGTGTTCAAGTTGGCGGTGGCGATACGGAAGGAAAATATTATACAGCGTACCGTCAAGAAGTGTACGTGTTCTTAAAAAGACATCACTATCTGCCTTAACGGGAAACTGCAGCAGCTGAGATTGCTTTTGCAAGCGTTAATTCCATTTGAAGAGTTTGCCAATGCTTTCGAATGAAATCTACGGACACAACAGATTTACAACTGCGGGCAAAAGCTAGACTATAAAGAAAGCTTGAGGGAAACGTATCATTGCAACTTCAAATCGGTGGACAAGCTTGTTCAACTGCATCCTCGGAGACCTAGGGGCAGTCCTGTCCGTTGTGAATTGGGAGGACATAATTTATAACTTGTAAGTTTACAATTTGAAGTTTTATACAGGATCGATGAAACTCAGCTCAAACGCAAGAAAGTTGTCATCGTGAGTTAAATGACGATAAGCCTGCCAACTATGATTTTTTACTTTCGCGGGATAACGATTATGCAAATAACAGCTGTGTCGATGAGAAAGTTTTAAAATATTCGCTGCGTTTGCTGAATAGGTAAGGTAGTCCATGGGCCGAAGCCCCAAAATAAGGCGTTTGGTACAATTCGGAGAGACAATTGCTATCATATATTTTTTAAATGCTTGGACATTGTAGTTTATTTTGGCATGTGATAGAAATGCCAATAGAGCAGCTTTCTAGCTTAAATTACGTGGTTACTGACGTCATCTGTGCAAACGCAATATTGCATTTTAATGCTCAGAGGGTCATAAACAATCATTTTATTGAAGCTACGCCAGAGGGCTTAAAAAGGTAGCTGATGCCAGCTAAGAGTTACTGCTGCACTCTGTGTTTTTCTGCATTTTCATTAAAAAAAAACAATATAAAACAATGCAAACAATGTAAAATTTTAGGAATTGAATCATTTGTGCTTGTCATCTCATAGTTATGAACAAAAGTCCTTCATATCAAGATGAATATTCGTGGTTAGCGTTCCCCTTACCGTTTCAAGTCTCTTCTTCGCCCTTATCATCCGTCAAAATGTCATCAGCAGGTTGGTTGTCTTCTGGTCGGTTGCTACAGTCCTGTAACCTGCACATGTCGGTGCAACTGAGTCCACTGGCAAGCCAGGTACCGCTTGGGAGGATGCATGCCCCGCTACACTGGCAGGAAAACAGCTCTAGGACTGCTCTAGGAGCTGGTTCGCCACTCATCCAGTCTGTAGCTAGCTTGCCATTCTCAGTAACCCAGCCGGAACCGACAGGGGAAGGCACCTGGCGGCAGCTCTATAGGCTTCTTTTCCAGCTGGTTGTCTGATAGTCTGCATGAGCAGAGTGTTTCCGGAGACTGTCGGCACAAGGTCGTAGCTGGTGAGAATTAACCTCGCCTTTTTTTGCACAGAATAACCGGTAACGGAGCTCGTTGACGTCACTAGTTCCTGCGTTAGAGGAGTACAGCATACAGGTGAACTCCTCTAATCTTGAGAATATATCATCTGACAGATCCCACTGCATTCCAAGGTGGAGAAATACATCCTGGAAATCCCTGCTTCGCTTGATAATCTGAAGTGGTGCTATCTTGGGTTTCCCAGCGAAGGCGCTCACGCTGTCATATCCGGTAAAAGCAAGTTGACCAGGAAGGGATTTGCAAAAGTCAGATCCTAAAAGCTGAATTACAGTTGAAATGTCGATGTATTTTGTTCGTGTATGGGTGCCACATTTCAAATACAATGAGCCAAAGATGAAGCTCTTGAAAGCTAGACAAAGAATTAAGACATCTGTGTCTTCTGATGATATAATGATGGCTTTGTATCCAGCTCTGGCTGTATTGACTGCATGGAGCAGTACTTTTGTTTCGGCCTCCTCCTGCGTTGAATCGAGGTCGTCCCGCGTCACTGCTCCCTCTGACGTGATTTCATAGCATTGATCACCAAAAGTCACTATGAGTATCTTCTCAGCGACTTTCACTCAGCATTTTTCTTTTTGCCATTCTTCGGCAATGAATTTGATAAACAGGATCGAATAGAAACTTTTGCCATTGCTGAAGTTTGTGTTAGTAGTAATGTAAGGATGAAATTATCCTGATTTTCCGGGCGGAATAGTGCGGAGGAAGTCATTTACATATTACTGAGCAGCAATTTGTTGTGGGAGAGGGGGTAAACATATACCTATATGCTTTATAAATATTAATTTTAAAAGGCGAATAAAATTTGGAGCAAACAAACTTTTATGGGGATGCAACTTAAAGCGCCATCAACGGACCCACAACAAGAAGAAAAATCAGCCTTTGACTGTTTTAGTGACAGATCTCAAAGCAAGGGTAGATGGACTTGAAAAGATTGTTCAAAACAAAACCAAGTAGTTTAAGCATTGTTTAATACTGACTATTGTACACACAAGTCACCGTGATTTGAATAAATGTATTGAATGAAATAATTTCGTCTCTCTTTGTTTACAGTTCAATTATAAACTCATTTAGATTCTAATGGCTTGTTTTATTGTATTGAATACATACCATTGTACGCGTGAGTCATTACTCACGCGTACTTTCAAATATTGATTTTCAAATGAGCAGAATCACTGGTTCATTACAATCATAACAAACATAGAAAGTTTTCAAAATAATATTATATTTCAGCATGTTCAAATAATTTTTACAGAGTTTCAGTTTCTTCACTATTACTTGGATAATAATCTTGATTCCAACCACTCCTCGCGCGCATGTGTTGTATAAATCCGCAATCTTTATATCGAACACAAGAGTTGTTCAAAGGAATCTTGTGCTGGCAGATTTCACATATTTATGTTCTGTCTAAAATATCTGGTCCTTTAACGGTATCATGCCATTCACAGTGAGGACAAGTTTGAAGATATGTAACTGTCATGGCCTGTCATGTTTGAACTTTTGCAGTGTGGGCACGGTTTCCTTGCTTGTCGCTCCGTGTTTTCGTCTGTATCGGAGTTTTCACTTTCCGTTTTCTGTTCTTCGTTTTCTTCTGTCTCACCAGGTTTGCTACTTTCTTCTTTTCCTTCTCCTTCTTTCATCGTCGCTATTTTCGCTAGATTCTGACTCCTCTGACTGGTCAGTTGTTGTCTTTTCTCGATCGATAATATCCAGCGTTAGTTTCTAATTGTTAATCAGAGATTTATTAATACCCAGTTCGCCAAGACCTTGTAGAAACGTATTGAGGGTTTAGCCACATCGGGATTATAAGGCAGTAACACATAATATGTGAGTTCGGCCATGTTGGTTACAGGAATACGCCGACTGTGAAATAACATTTCACCTCTTGGAGTCCAAGAGAAACTTTTCTCTGCCGAGGTCATGCTATGCTAGTTTTATAACAACAAATACCCTAATCCCTCGAGAACTGGATTCAAAACATCGTCAATAAATCCACCCCCATGTTGAACCAAGATTTGCTTCTTTTTCTTAAAAGATACAACGCCATTTACATTCGAACAAATGTTCGCGATGGTCTTTCAAGCGCCGAAGCTCAGTTTCAGTTAAAGGAATATGATTTATCAAAATATGAGAAATCGTATCACAAATAGCATGTACTTGTTCTGGTGTTGTTGTGTCAAGCAACAACTGCTTCTGATGAGGAGAACAAGATGCAAGTATTTCAAAATAGCCTTTGTTTCAACGCATTGAATGAGACATGATGCTTTCTCAAAGTTTAGGTCAAAGTGAGTAAAAAAAGAATGATGCA
The DNA here is from genome assembly GCA_025403545.1 of Epizoanthus stellaris. NCBI lineage: Eukaryota > Metazoa > Cnidaria > Anthozoa > Zoantharia > Epizoanthidae > Epizoanthus > Epizoanthus stellaris. The sequence goes on along the minus strand of JAOBYG010042893.1, from coordinate 6,755 downwards.
ACGCCATTTATATTTTTTTCAAATCAACTGCTTAGTAACCTCGCCGGGTAAATAAACTAAAACTTTTTGGGAGTGAGTGAATGTGTGTGGTTTTGTGGTTTGTGTTTGTGTTGCTTATGCCAGTGCGCATGCGTATCTGTACCTGCGCATGTGCACAAATGTATACAATTGCGCATGCGCATGAATATTTATATATGTCTTCGTATTTATTTCTCATTCATTTGTCTCTAGCAACCAAGAAGTCAATATGCCAGTTTCGTGTCCCCATTGTGGAAAACAAATGTCTCACCTAGATGGTATGAAACGCCACGTTAGAACTCTGCACGGCGGGATTTTCAATGCCAATCAGAATTCAAGAAAACCGGAAGTAATTTCACCGGATCTGATTTGACAAACTGTTGCTCAGCAGGATTGTGGGCTCTTTCAATTACTTCTCCCTTTTACTGCCATGGTTGCCGGAATGACCATGTCGGGGAAAATTACCTAGGTAAAGAAACTTCTTGAGCATGCGCAGCAGTCGATTCAACCGCCCCCTCAACGTATTCTCTGGTGTTATTCACAGTGGCAACCAGCTTACGAAAATTTAATGCAAGCTGTTCCGTGGATAGAATTTGTTCGCGGTATTCCATCTGATTTGGAGCAAGATTGGTATTTTGATCCTAAAATTAACAATGTCATTGTAATTGACGATCAAATGCAGGGAACTTGAAGCAATACCCAAATCATCAATCTGTTTACAAAAGGGTCACATCTCCGGAATTTGAGTGTGATTTATTTACTTCAAAACGTATTTCACCAAGGCAAAATTGGCCGTACTGTCAGTTTAAATTGTCATTATCTTGTTTTATAAAATGCAAGTTATGACTCTTGCAAGGCAGATGTATCATCTAGGACAGAGCATTTTATGCAAAAATATGACGCGGCTGTCGCAAGGCCCCATGGGTATTTATTGTAGACTTGAAATCCTCGACGCTAGACCATTGCCGTCTTCGAATGAATGTTCTGCCAGGCGAAGAACAATTTTCTGCTCATTTTAACAAACCATAAAATCCTATGTTTGTTTATGTCAAGCGAAAGAAGTTTTAGCAGTTCGTCGATAATAGCTGCAACGCAGTGGCTAGATGAGAGCATGAAGGCCGTTTTGGAAAGACCTGACTTACAGCCAGGTACCAAGACAACCTTGTATTCGCAGCAATTACAGCGGTTTATGAATATGAAAGAACAACAACCGAAAAGATTTCATTCTGCCGTCAGTACACCTCCCGCAGATACGGACAAAGAAAGTCCATTGCCGTTTGTGGATATGAGTGTCCCGGATGAAGAAGAAGAAGAAGAGCAGACATTGTCCGAATCGGAATCGCAAGCTAGCGCTGCTAGTTCATCTATCCTTGCTTTGAAATCTGTCATGCACTAAAACAGTCAAAGGCTGATTTTTCTTCTTGTTGTGGGTCCGTTCATTGCGCTTTAAGTTGTCCAAGTGGTTATCACAGGTTCACATCGATGGCATGGTGGTTTCTTAACATTGTTGTGAGTCAACAGATGTCGCTTTAAACTATCTGAGCGGGTAAAGGATTTGGCACACAATTCGCAGTAATGCTGGGTTCTTTTTTACAATCGCTTCGATGTGTTATCTAAGAAAAACACTTCGATGATTGCTAGATCGACGGTCAAATTTCCTGAAAACTTTGAACACAAAGTCATTCTCTCGTAATCTCAAGGCAAAGTGACCAAACAGTCAGCGCGTGTTTGCAGAGCAGAGGGGCGCGCGGACGTCACACTTTTTTGTGCTTTGCGTACACGTCACAGGATTTATTGTTTGAATTCGGGCAAGTTTGAACAAGCCCAGGAGTCAGCAAACCTACCTCCCCCCAAACATTCAAGCGTATGACCGCACCCTTGCCTCCCCGTAAAAGGTTTTTTGCTCTAAATTGTATTCGCCTTTTTAAATTAATATTTATTGGCATGTTTACATCCCCCTCCCACAGCAAATCGCTGCTCATTAATATGTAAATGACTTCCTCTGCACTATTCCTCCGTCTTACTCCGCCCAGAAAATCCGGATAATTTCATCCCTACATTACTACTTGTGTTGGGTCTGATATTTCTGAGTTCATTCCCAGTCTGGGCACCTCTTTTTTTCTCTTTCGGCATTCTTGATTGATCATTTTCTATACACCTCGAAGTAAACGTCAATCCGCTATCACCTCTTTCATCCAGGACCAAAACGCGACAGACAATCTGCAGCCTCTTCAAATGTCTTGTGGTCACCTTTCGTGCATTGAACCTGTGCCATTCCATCAATCACACAAACGCATGGTTGTGGAAGCTCTCTACTGCGGATACATTTTTCCTTAGCTCTTTCGCAAGCGAAGACTGGTTGGTTTTCCTCAGAGAACCAAGGCCCAAGGTAGTGGACCAAGTGCCGGATGACACAGTACGTCTCTCATCTTCAGTTTTCTATTCTCAGCTATAATGATCATTGGGAAAAACGTGCTCGATCTGACCTAAGTATCACGTCCTTACCAGTACTCTGTTGGACCTTCATCTTCTTGTTCAGATCACTGAAAGTCTTCAATTCTACTTTTGTCGTTGTGTCATTGAACCTGACCTTTGGCAGGTCGCATTCTAGTCTTGCCGCACTAAATTATTTGTAGGCCTTCTCTCCAATATCTCTGACCTGGAGTAAATCATTCTCTATTTCGGGGGTGGACGCCTTACCAGTTGAGAAACAAACGAGGTCTTGCTGGTCAGCATTATATGGGTTGATCCAAGTGTTTCCAAGCATCGACAACAACGACCTCACATCTGCCTCGTTTCTTGCAATTCTACTTGATTGAAGGTCGGTGTGTTTTTGCATCGGACTTGCTTAGATGAAGCATATCTTTCAGCTGCTGCATGAATATCATATTTTAGGATAGAAAGTATTTGCTCACTGCTCTTGGTTTCAGGCTAATTACAATTGAACAGACAACCATATGTTACTGAAATAAAACACAAATCCTTAATTGATCATCAGTAGGAATACCTAAAATGTGTCCAATTCTGCAATTGGTTTCGGCTCCATTAAAACTCTTTGTCCCCTCAGCCGTCTGAGTGCCTTCGTTCACGGTCTCCTCACACGTCTGGTCGACCGCTATTCTTCCGAACGGGGAGCAAAAATGTCTGACTTGCACGGCGATGCCATTTACTCTGTGGAACGTTCCTGATCCAGAGAGGGTTTCTTCTAACCTATCGATGTTGTTCCAGGCTAGCGTCGTGTTTATATAAGGCTGAATATTATGAAGTAGTGGAATTTCATTTTCTTGAGTCAGGGCCATTTTGTGGATAACCCGTTAAGCACATCTCGAAATTCTGTACGTTTTCGGAGAACTCGCTTCTACATACCGTCAAATTTGCCCAGAATTGTAGTTTTAAGTTCGTACTATGTTCTTTATGTATTATAGAGGTTTCTTTGTCTTTTTCTATGGTTCTAAAGTGAAAAACAGAGAGGAAAATTACAACAAACTTACCATCTTCGTTACTCATGATGTATTTCGGAACGGCTGCGAAACTGTCCGTATTCTTTTTTCAGCCATTCATTCAAATTTTTGCTATATAATTGATTAACATAGTTAATAACATTGTTTTCAATAATACACGACGAAAACAGAAAAAAAACATGACAAAAGTATTTTCGTGCCATCAAAACTTCAGCCTCGTTTTCATGTTGAGGCAGGATTTTATAAAAAATTCAAGTTTAAAAAATTCGTATAAAGTTGCACTTTCGCGATTGCTATCAGGTCAATTTCGAAACATGATGACTTTCAAACTGATACCACTCACAATTTGTCCCTTTGAATGGTACCAAAATCTGATTGGGTCCATGGTCTAAGGGTATTCTTGTAACCGATGGAGCACTGTTATTCAGTAATCAGAGAAGAACAAAGGGATTATGGCGGACAGTGCGCGTATCTTAAAACTGGTCTATTTGAACATAGTTGTCAGAACAACTTAGAACAAACTGGTTACGAAGCTCAGCAAACTTCAAAAGGGGTGTACTAAGCTGCTTTGTTTTATTTTAAACGAACCGTGACCGTGCACATTGTTTTGTTTTACGTGTGAGCCCAAATGTTTCTATTGGTTAGTCGTTTATATGCATTTCAAAACCTTTTGTGTTTTGTGCACGGTCAAGGCCAACGAACAAAGGATATAGAGAACAAAAACATATAACAAAGAACTCGCCGAGTTTCATAACCAGTTCCCTCCAATAACTATGATTTGAATTTGGAAGTTCTACAACTTCCAAAGCAATCAATTGGTAGGGGAAAATAGCCGGTATCTTCCATTTCCCGCTGTTTGTTTCGGGGTAAGACAGCGTTCGTCGGAATATCAATGAGATACGATTTTCATACAAATGAGAGCGGTTTCATCAGAGTTTTTAACTTAAAAGGTCTGCAACTTTTACTTTATCAATTCTTTATGTTTTTGGCAAATTAAGTACATATACCTTTCATCTTCAAAAGTCCACCGTTTGTTTCAACATAGCGCGCTTTTTAAAGCTAAAAATGACAAGATTATTGAACGCACTCTGCCAAAATACAGCTTGTTTCCCTCTATTGTGAACTTCTCAAAGACGAGGATATTTAAACAGCCAGCCTCGGATGATGTCGGGCAATTCTGTCCGATGAGCAAATACAGGAACAGGAATTTATAATAATTTACGACGCTTTAGTTTAGTTCAGAATAAAGAAACGAATTCTTTAGATAAGATCAAAGTTACTTATTCGCAAAAAAGGTTTGTATTCGTAGTCGCGACTGGATGTGGTGTCAACATTATCTTTTGCGCTGCGCAAGGAAACAACAAGTCGGCGTAAAATTCGAATGAAAACCAATGAAAGTAACCCTGCAGCCATGTACTATGGCTGCGTTCACACTCAGGCACCGGCACGAAACTGTGGGTTGTTCAGACTACTGGTGCCAAAATGGGGTAAAATGAAAAACAAATGAAAATGAACAAAACTATCACGCGAATATCAAAGCAGAGGTTTGCAGATAGAGTACCTGGGCACTTGCGATAATCGTGTGCAGACTGCCCGAGCACCGTGCTCAAATATTCGTTCGGGCACTTACAAAAAGCTGTGTTCACACTGGTGCCCAACAGGCACCTTGCCAGGGCACCAAGTGTGAACGCTGCCTAAAACCTACAACATATATTTTGGTAGTGTTATGCAATAGAAGCGGACAGCGATTAGGATAAGGTCTATTATTTTGTCATATGGCCATTGGCCGTTGTCACGCACGTTCATCAGTGTTTTGCAGAGAATTTAATATTTTTTCCTTGCTTGGCTAATTGCAGGTCTTAATAAAGGGGTAACGTGGGATCTTTAATCGTACGACCTGATAACAGGTCGTTTCAATCGCTTCAACTGCTATCGCTTTTGCCTTGACCTTGCCTGTAGCTTCTGCCGGCTGGGTAGTCGGTTTACCGAGCTACAGTTTCCGAACGACCACTACAGGTTCAGTCAAGGCAGAATTCACAATATTACTAGCACAAGAGTAAAGGCAATCTATTTTAGAAACTAACTGTAGAGGCGTTTTGTTCTATTCATGATTGCTATTCAAAGCTGATTTGTCAACTGCATAAATGGATTCAACCATGAGGCCCAAATAAAGGCATCCGATAGTAATTAAAATTCGTTTACAAAAAGATAGAACAACATGATCGTACAAAACAATCTCTTGCATCAGCTTTGTATGACCTTGTATAGGCATTAGCGTGTCAATGAACGCAATGCCAATACATGTGTTTGTGGATAATTGAAAAAGTTTTTTCTTGCAGTTGAGATACTTGTCTCGTGACAGACGGTCGAAATGAGAGGAAACAAAGGTCAAAAGATCCATTAACCGGGGTATCTATATCTGCACACATGTAGCTCATGGTATTGATTTCTTTGCCCATTTGTCATACGATATCCGCTTTTGTTTCTAAGGTATCTCAGCTACTCCAAATTGGAGTAGATCCACTTACCCAGCTTCCATCTGGGAGATCTCCGATACACATGGCTGTGAAGAAACGGCGGGTAACGTGTCTCAACATGTTGGTAGGTGAGTTGCATATGTAAAAGTACAGATGTAAAAAGAACTGTCATTGCAGCAGCAGTATCGATCATTTACATAGCTCTCTATGAGACTCGCTCTATCCTAGCAGTATCGATTTACACATCTCTCTGCGCAAATCACTCTATTAACAGTCTAAGGCCCAGTAGTATTGATTTACACAGCTTTCTATGAGAATCAGTCCACTTACAGTATACAGCCGAGCAGTATCGATTTACAGAGCATTCTACACAAGTCACTCTATTAACAGTCTAAGGCCTAGCAGTACTGATTTACACAGCTCTCTACGAGACTCACTGCTCTCTTTGAAGCAGTTCACCTGAGTTTAGCGAGGCTGAAATAACGCAATAGCAGCAGTACAGTATTGATTTACACGGTTCTCTAACACTGCGTTCACACTGAAACATGTTAATAGTCTGATCATGAATGAAACATGTTTCACTGTGAAAAGTGTTCACATTAGGCGATGCATTGCACGAATCATGATCGAAATATGTTTATTCTGAGTATGATTGAAACTGTTACAGACATTGTGTGCCATTACTCGGCCCAGGCCTTCTCGGCCTTGTTGTTGTTGTTAGTCGATGAAACATGGTATTCAGAAGTGGTTCTTTTCCAGTAAAACTAGCCTGGAAAAGAGACATGTAAGACCCACCAAC
>JAOBYG010042782.1:0-12173 GCA_025403545.1 Epizoanthus stellaris | reverse complement strand
TGTATATATACAAATCTTGATGTATATTTGCGAATCTTGATTTATACATTTCAATCTTGATGTACATATATGCGAATCTTGATGTATATATACAAATCTTGATGTATATTTGCGAATCTTGATTTATACATTTCAATCTTGATGTACATATATGCGAATCTTGATGTATATATACAAATCTTGATGTATATTTGCGAATCTTGATTTATACATTTCAATCTTGATGTACATATATGCGAATTATCTTGATGTATATATACAAATCTTGATGTACATATATGCGAATCTTGATGTATACATTTCAGTCTTGAACGATGTAGATATTTGAATCTTGATATAGATATGTGTATCTTGATAAATATATTTGCCAATCTTGATGTTTTGTTCCTTTTGGAAAAGCATACATCTCTTTAAGTTTGATATTTAATGGTAGAAAGAGAAAGCCTAAACTCATGCAAGGCAATGGTTCCCTTTAGATTTCCTCACCGCTGCCTTCAGTACTGTAACTTCTCGACTGCCTTTTTACGTTCTCTTAAGCCGGCCTCACACGCTGCGTTTTTGTCGCAGAACTTTCTACAATACTTTGCTATTGTAATTGAGTTAATTGTTATCAATAATGGAAATTTGAAAGACAATAGATTGTACAAAGTTCTAAGACAAAAACGCAGCGTGTGAGGCCGGCTTTAAACGACTGTCAGTATGGTACAAAATAAATGCAAATGAAAATATTTGATTTTAGTATAAACTAAAGAGGTATACATTTCAGTGTCTTTGCTTGATAGTCTAGCAGGTTAAAGGACTATAAATTAAAACAGTGATTATATATTTCCTTACCATGGAGTTTGAGAAGAATGGCTTTAGCACCAGCTTTTTGGACAGCAGCAATATTCACATTCACCCGCTTCTGAGAAACAGCGCGACTAGAATGATAGTTTATTGTACTACCACCTAGAGAAATAGACAAAAATCAATTGTCTGCTTTTCACAAACCTGGTTCAATTATTCGTCTGTACCGGCATGAAGTACGTTATGTCGATGTACTTTTTAATCCCAGGTTTTAGTTTATTGAGCCCAACCCCCTCATGTTGAAAATCTCACCGCCAACCAATCTGGCGTCTCTACAACTCCAAATCCCTTCAAAATCGATGTCCTCTACCAATTCCAATCTTTGTACCTCTGTTTCTTTCCTCGACGTTCCCCTCCCCCCCACCCCCGCCATCTTGAATCCCTTCTCGCAGGGTGGTGTCCCCATAACTCAATCCAATCCTCTCTTTCGGGTTTTAAAATGCCTCGAACGCCAATCTCTCCTCCTCCCCCAGGTTAATATCATCACAGAATCCTACACAAATGTTCGTCCGAAAATTCATTCCACCTCCTAGGTTACTGTCCCCCCGGAACAGACCCAAAGTCCGACTCCCAGGTAATGTCCCCTCAGAACTGACCCCAACCGCGCCTCCTGGACTAATGCCACCCAAAATTGACCCCAATCCTGCCTACAAGGTCAATGTCTCCTCGGAACTGACGCAAGCCTCACCTCCAAGGTAAATGTCCCCCCGGAATTGACCCAAGCCCCGCCTCCTAAGTTAATGTCCCCCCGGAACTGACCCAAGCCCCGCCTCCTAGGTTCCCAGCCCTGTACTTACTCACGTCCCCACGGGCGTACAGATTGTACCACGTTTGATTCAAGTCCCGCATGTTGGCCACTTTCGGATCTATCTTCCGTTTAAATCTGAGGAGGGTTTAAATGGTGGAATTACATATTGAAAAATATTGCAACAAGTTTCTTTACGAATACTAAAACAAACTTTCTCGCTCCTTTGCATACATGGAGAGCTCGAAAATAATTTTAATATAATAATTTTCAATAATAAAAATTCCTTTTGGGGCTTTTTGTGTAGGGTTTGGTTATTTCCAGGGAAGGAGAAAAAGGAAGAAAAGGGTGAGAATGGAGGTGCGAAAACGAGTTTATGACGTCAAAACGTACCGTCTTAATTTGCCTAAAACTCTAACGTACAATTACGCATGAAACAATTTTTACAAAAACCTTGTAATTGCTCAATATGATATTTTACCAATGTGAAATTTGTTGTAGTTCCAGTTCACTGAGGGGTCATTCATTGAGACAAATATGGCCGAGTCGTACCATTTTGCTCCCACAGGGCCCTGGAACGAGAGAAGTTTACATTGGTAAAATAGCGTACTCATAAGCGAGCGAGAAAATCGAAATTGCCCGAGCTAAACGGGAAATAAACACAGACAAAAACTGTGGAGTTTCATCGTATGGAAGCTGATATAAAAGAACTACATTTAACACTGATGTCTTTCTCTATATTACAATCCTATCCCTTACTAAAACCAATTTTGATAATTCTGTTCAGTTTGTGGCAAACATTTTGTGTCTTATAAGTGTTGTCTAACTATGCAATTGAAATTTTTATGATCCTTTCATAAGCGCTTAAATGTTCTATCTACTGCTACATTAATACCTAACCGGCAAACGTACCGACATTTGACGCTGCCGTCACTCTGTTCACCGACCTCCAGCACAAGTGCGTCTGGTCTCTTCAAATATATGACAATAGACACAGGTCAAAAATGATACTTTTTATTGCTTGTAATATATTACAGCTAAGAGAGGTAAAATTCCCTTATTTCATAGCGTGATATATGTTCTAAATTATTTGTTTTGAACGACACCCTTGTCTTTGAAAGTTGTCTTTTTCTTAAGAACTTAAACTAACAAAATGGTTCCGCTAATACTGAGGAAACACACGGACTTTAAAGCACTAAAAATGTTTTGTTGCCCATGTATGTCCATGTGTATCTATGTATGCCCATGTAAGTACATGTATATACATATATGCCCAAGTATGCCCATGTATATCCATATATCCCTATGTATGTCCATGTATATCCATGTATATCCATATATCCCCATGTATGTCTATGTATATCTATGTATGCCCATGTATGCCCATGTATGTCCATGTATATCCATATATTCCCATGTATGCCCGTGTATTTACATAAAAATGTGCTTTCTGACAGTGATATTTTGACCTTGATCTAAGTTATTTGCTTTTCGACCAAAATGAAAGAGCACACCTGGTGCCGGTTGTTAAACAAGTGGATAGCGGTTAAAATGTATCTACTGCATAATGTTTGGATAGCACTTTATTCACTGGATAAAGTTATCTACCTTTTGAACAACCAGGGCCAGGACTACAAAAATCGTTGTACATACTTATCTGCCCTTGCACATCTCACTTGAAATAAATTCTTTGTTTTAACTTTTCTTACAGCGACACTTATGCTTACCTTGATCAACACCAAGAGATTTATAGCGGAGTATATAGGACAATGCTTTTAAGATTAATACAATACTCTGTGGGAAATAACGCCATGCAAGAAACACTAATATTTACAAACTCTGGTAGACTAGTATTTGAAAAAAATAGGTATTTTACGTCGGCGAGTAGGCCAAATGATGGGATTGATCAACTAAAAGTTAATATGTTATGTTTTTCGCCGTGAGGGTGAAAGGTTTCAGCTGACGTTTCGAGCGCTAGCCCTTCGTCAGAGCAACCTTGAATAGTTTTGAAAATCTTGGGAGGGGGAGGGGTTCCAAATGACCCACCCTCTCTGGGTAGAATATTTTAGAATGAAAGGCTTGGTAGTCCGAGGGTTAAACATCATTTTATTTCGGAACAATAATAAAAGCATAAATAGGTAATTAAAAATCTTTGGAAGATTTCATGTTTCTGTTTCTAGATGTTAAAATAGTCGTTTTCAGAGCACTGAATTTCAAAATGTTCCCTCTGGAAACCTGCCCCCGAATCTTCTAACTTACTTCAAATTGCGTCCGGCCGTCCCTCATTTTGGTACACGAAGCTGGACACGGGAACAACAGCTGGATTAAACTAAGTGCAACATGTCACTCGAGTGCACTCAGGCCAACCAAGGCTCCATGTAAATAAAGAATATAAGATTTTGTATGGGAATCCAAATTCTTGTTCGAAATGTTGTAAATTCAAGTGATTTGTAATTGAAATGACAGCTAAACTTACTTGGAGACTGGAAGTGGTGTTTGACCGTGTTTTGGGTGGTAAGATATGGGCCGGGATTTGAAGCTCTTTATTGGGAATTCGAATCCTCCGTATAAACTAACTGGAAGGTCGGAGACTCGAAGCAAATGCCAAAAAATGCAGTTTTTTGTGTGAAAAAGGACACTAACATATTTTGTGATACTTGACGTTCTACCGTGCGACCATCCACGGAGGATTTGCCATATAAACAAACAGATTCATAATTTTCTAGTGGAATAACATGTAATTTATTTAGTGATTACAAACTCTTCTATAGTAATTAGGGTGTTTTGTCGAGTGATAAGGGACATACCATTTAATATCGTGGGGGGTGGAGTGGAAAACTGATTTTGTTGCAATTTTTTCGTACAATTTGTTTTTCGCTTTTTCCTCTCTTTCTCTCTCTTTTTCTTTGCAACTTTTCGTCGTGTCAATTATTTGCTTTTGTCCTTTCGGCTCGTGCAAATGTTTTGGTTCGAAATTCCTCCATTCTTCCGTCCCCGACAATATCGATTGGTCGGCCCCTAATACTTTGTTATCAGGGTGACATTTTAGTCTTTGAAAACGTGACTTTCAGCAATTGCTTTAGATGGAAACGTGTCTGAAAGTAATTATTACAGAACCAAACACCACTGTACATAAAAGTTGAGCTGAGCAGCTTTCTCTATCTGTCGCTTGCTCTTACTATTGTTCACTGATTACAATAAAACCAAACACCACTGTATATATAAAGTTTGAGCTGGACAGTGTCCTCTTGCTCTCGCTTGCTCTTACTCAGGCTGTATGCTCATCAATAACACAATATAATCAGTGGAACCAAGCACCACTCCACCCAAGTTATGCAAAGTTGTACGTTATCAGTAACTTTAGGTGCCGGAGAAGGATGACGGACTCGGGATTGTGTGTATGTGTGTGTGTGTGTGTGTGTCGGGGGGGGTTCTATCAAGAAGGATGCTCTCATAAAGTCCACAGAATAAAACCCACTTGTGTGCAGTTGGAGTTTACAGCCAGCGAGAAAGCGTTTTCTAGCTTTGTCTATGAAAGATAGCCTAAAGCTCAATTTTCTGGTTTAGAAAAGGAAGCAACTTGATGTTTAAGTATCAAAGTTTACCACGGCAAGTGTTATACTAATAGGGAACATTACGCCATAGCATGCCCCTAGATCGACAGATTAGGTCAAGAGCTTAACTTCCCTGCCTATGGTGTGCTGAAGAAAGTCGAAAAGAAGATCACACGAGTCAGACAGTTGCATCCTGAACCTGTTGATCATCCCTCTCACTGGCTGCGCGATCATCGGTCACCTTGTTCATCCGGATAACTGTACGTCTGGTTGAATGCTGACAAGTGCCACTGGCACCTGAAGTTGCTCGATCTCTCGACCGCGGTCACGTGGGCAGGACCAGGGACAGCACAGCAGCTTGTGAAACCCTTGGCGATAGTTTGTGCTAAATATATAATATATCAAAGGGTTGACGACCGTGTAAATATAGCTCATGTACTTGGAGCTCAAATACAGCCGTTTCATAGAATCGCAAGACCAACTCGAGCCAAGCGAATAATACTGCAGGAAAAAGAAAATATAGTACGGTGTCCATGATATGAAGAACAGAGCCACTACCGTCACTAACATGAGAGTGATTCGTCGATTCTTCTTTGTCCGTCGTTGTTGGGCTTCTGTCGATAAACCGACTCCAACGTTTTCTTGACGACGCAGTGTGGCAATAATTGCGGTGTAAAATATCGTCATTAAAATAAATGGAATAACCCCAAACATGACGAGTGAAATTAGTCGGTCAACTTTCCATAGGTCTTCCCATGTATCGAAGATCTGTGGTAAACCGTAAGAACAGACAGGATCGCCCTTTTTGTTATAATCTATAACGCATAAGCAAAGAAATAATAAAAGTAAGAAATGATGGACAATGACAATGTAAAGCAGATGCATCTTGGGGTAGCCCGTATTGAGATTAAAGGCGACTTCATTGGGAAAAGGATGCTCCAGAACCTTTCAGCTGCGATAAAAACCATACTTTGTGATGAGACGGTTACGGCAACCTCAACAGCAAAATGAGTGGCCTTACATAATATGTCACCCAGCGCTCCGCCCTCTAGCAACGGACCCCACCCATGATAAACCTCTTTTACTAGTCGAGGTATCACACATTGAGGGACAAGGAGGTCAGACGCGGCCATATTGACAATGAAATAGTTGACGGGTGTTCGTAGCTGATCGTATCGTTTGTAGAATACAGCGATGACGAACAAGTTCCCAATGAGGGCGGAGACGAGCAGAATGGAATATCCAGCGGTCATCAACACTTGATCGCTAACTCCGAGGACGTCGGGATCTCCATAGGGATCGCATGTATCAATAGTCGATGTGTTTAGTGAGAGGGAGATGTTAGTTGCTACATTCGACGTGGAATTTGCCATTCTGAGAGACAGAAAATGGAACAGTGAGTATAAAATGAACAAAGTCCGGAAATACTAACATTACTTTAAGGCCTACGCTGGGACCTAAAGTCGCCGTAACTTTGGGCTACTTGAAGCGACTTAAGTCGACTTTAGCAAAGCTCATCGAAAAACTATGGCGACTTTATGCAAACTAAGGCAACTTTGGGCGACTTTAGTTCCCACAGTAGGCCTATGCTGTGGTTCTCTTTCAGATCAGTAAAAGCTACAATGATTTGGTTGATTATATCGACATGTTTGTCCTCTATTAGTTCTACACTAACTATTATTATTATTATTAGTTCCTTTTATGTGAATTATGGAATGCCACAATAAGAAAACAACTGAAATACAATTAGTAGAAATTTCCTGTGATCTATTGCAAATTGGTGAATTTGATTGGCCCTCTCAGCGTTGTGTATTCGGCGATAGACAACAATCACAGACAGCCAATCGATATTCTTGTTCTATTTAAAGTTGACCATTCACAAACTATGTTAAATACAACGTCATTGGCAGAAATTATTTTGAGAAGCAAGCTGGATAACTCTCGATTCTCCTCATATAAATCTTCAAAGAAACAATTTGGTTAGCAAAGAAACTAAGTAGATTAATCCGATGAAGATTACCAGCATTTTGTGCAGACTTTCGAAAGATGAGGCGATGGAAAAGAGCACACAATACGCGACTACGTGTCAAGTTCTGTGCGAAAACTGTTAAGGGTTTAGTGGTATTAAACTGTCCGCCAAGTTTGTCAAATGAGTTTGAACAGAATTATAGAAATGCCTTATTTAGGTTAATTTTATTTTGTTTAAATGAGTATTAACCCTACCCAGGCTGGGGGGCATTATGCCCCGCCAAGCACATTTTGTTTTGTTATTCCTAAACGGATTATGGTCTCAACACGAAACTTCCTGACTTTTCCTAAAAGTTATCGGCGGACATTTTTATGTGCCACTCATAGCTATACAACCTACTCTGTCGTCATGGCAACCATATTTATGATTGACACTTTTGTCAAAAAATATTATTTTTTTAAATTCTTGATTTATGTCGTTTTTTGCATATAAATTATAGTTCTAGCTTAGCTAAGGCTTATTCAGGTGTTTTCAAATAATTTCAAATCAATTAAGGCGATATTCTGATGTCATAAACAATCCAAGATAGCCGCCATGAAATCCAAGATGGCGTCCTAGTGACGTCACATGAAGTCATAATTGAAATAACTAATTACCAAAATGTAGATCACGGACTAATTAACTAATCTGCCAATTATGGCTGTGCTACTGTTTATAATAAAGGAGTTAAAGAGGGGGGTCCATAACAGCCCCCCCCCTCAGCAAGATTGAGGCTGAAAAAGACCAGCCTGGGTAGGGTTAAGGCCTAGCGGTAGTTATGTTTGTTCCGTTTGACAATTTTGCGTAATTGTATTTGCTTTTGGATGTTTTGTTTGGCGGTAAATCTGAATGTTTGGCCTTACATAATAAATATTGACTAGCATGGACGAATTGTTGTGCAACGGTCAACAAAATATGGGTATTAAAGTTGAACTGAGAACACTGGATGTGTTCATGTGAATAATCTGATGCCAATATAAAATTATACTGGTCGTGTCTGGAAGTACAGAGCAAAACGTATTAGATGATTATGTGAAGTTTTTGCGGATGTCTCCAGAAGTAATTATTAGCATATTCCAGTGAACAAGTACAATGTGTCACAACAAATTCGGTTGCGCCTCGTGGACTAATCACTCATAGAAAACGCAAGTGCACTGTCTAATTGTTATTAGTATATACCGAACCAGTGAATAGAGCTTTTCACGCGCTCTTATTGGTTACTCAACCTGCAAATATCCAGTGCTATTCAGCTCCGGACATTCAAACATGAAACGAGACAAAATGGCAAGCTGAAATTCTTGCTAATAATTAAAAATAAATGTTTTGTGTCAAAAGCTATTCACTGGTTTGGTATACACTAAAACAATTATTATTCTCAGTGTTGGTTCCTAGCGGTTCCATAACTACTCACCTACTCTTTGGGGAATAATAGTTAAATAGGTGAGTATGATTGATTCCTTCAACGCTGACTATCTGCTGGTAGTCAATGATAGCGAACAGCAAATCCAAATTCTGGCTCTATGAACAATGGCAAGCATTGTTAAGAAATATAGGCAAACGATGTGGGCTAGGTTGAAGCTGTTGGTGAAATACTCTTTCCTGTATCCTGTAAAATTGTAATGTAACAAGCTGTATATTCTTATATCCAGAGAGTATGCATTTGGTTATAATTTCTAGTCTATATGGTTTGTTGCGTGTGAATAATTTTGTTTATCTTAGAAACTGCTCTTAAAGATTCCTCATTATTTTATTATCAAAATATTCTTAAGGGACGGACCATTTGATGTCGTGAGGTGGGGGTGGGCCAGCACAATTTTTGCGCTTTTCCCTCTCTTTCTAGCCTCGATTTCCACCCGTTTCTCCGAGTCCGGTCATAGTAGGATCCTCCCGGAGAGGAACGGCTGGACGCGTGAGCAGACGTTCATTGATGAAAGTAATTCATGTATAAAGTTACGATTCCTCGGACGTCCGCGACGTTTTCTCGGGCGTCCGTGCCTGCACTTTCGCAAATTTAATTGGTCGATTTCGATCCGGAGGAAATTGGATCCGTTTGTCACTTTTGGTAGAAAAGATAACTTTTTTGTCAGAACTGACAGAAATACGTATTTCATTGCTGCTTTTCAGTCGGATGTGAACTGTTTTTATATTTTGTAGTAAACGCAATTCAAAGTCAGCAATTTGCGATATTAAATACGGCTCTACGATAGAAGTGGAAAAGAAGATTGTGGATTATGGCCTGTTACAAAGAGGTCAAAGAGAAGTATCGAATTTGTATTGAATCGGCTGTGCCTTCTTCGGTTGCCATTAAATGTTTTTACTTTGAAAGAACCTGGAGAAATTCCTTGTACTTGATGTTTCTACCAAATCTTCTACACTAATCGACAATCCTAGAAATATCACGATTATTAATATCAGCGTGAGCCTTTCTTGTCGAAAACATACTTCCTAAATCGCGGTTGTTGTAATGATTTTAAGAAATCTTACCGCAGTTTTTGCTGAAGTATTGTTTACGGCTATGTTCAAGCATAGTCCCCTGAATGAATTTAGAAACTTTCCCAACACACAAACGCGGGCAACATCAAACAACATTTAAAAACTGAAACACTTAATAACTCCAATAAACCTTGAACGTTATGATAATTTATGCGAGAAAATTTGCCTTCCGAAAATCGGAAGGCGGCATTCTGATAGGCTGAAACCAACAAAGGAAACCTCACGCGTCCAGCCGAGATCTCGGGGAGGAGCGCAGACCGGACCCGAGAGTCGGCTGGAAATCGAGCCTACTCTCTTTCTCTCTCTTTGTCTTTATAATTTTGTGTCGTGCAAATTTTGTTTTTCGGCTTTTCGGCTCGTGCAATTTTTTGTTACAAATTATTCCACTTCTCTCCCCCCCCCCAAATCAAATGGTCTGTCCCTAATAGTCTTATTTTTGAATAACTTTCATTTCATTCAAGACAGAGTTGGTCTCGAAATATAGAATTTGAATCAAGTTCAAATTTTATAAAAGTAATCAGTTAATGGCATGTCCTATTCACCTGTTCCCAATGGGAACCACTTAAGGATGATTTAAATTCGAATTTCATAACCCTGATGATGACAACCTGTCGAAAACATTTGGCTTTAACTTTATTTAAACATTTTTAGCCTTTTATCTATCCAATAGTAAACTGTGTGTATACAGATTATACGCACTAATGTTCACTGTATTTGGTTAACATCGATTACTGTCGTTAAAATGACAGGAATAACAAGCGTCATCGGTGAAGAAATACAAATATGTTTTAATCCTATGAAACTGAAGATGCTAGTGGTCTCTGCGGCTTTTTTAACTCACGCAGGCTCACGCTCATGAACACCTGTCGAAGCGTCTTAAGACTGAAACAGGTCCTTCGCGGGAAGCACTTTTTCATCATTTTCCCCGTTTTTAACCAAGTCAGAGATACCAATTCTTATCGTCGCTTGAATGAAGCGCCTATAAACATGTAGATAGCTCTATGCTAATGTCACACTATACTCGGCGTTCTCAACTCAAAAACTACCTTTGTTGCGATTCAATATGTTCAGAACCAGAAGTATCCGGGTTTTCTTGATTCTCTGAAAAATTTAGCGTCCTGAGAATCCGACTTATCTATACGACCACGCAAATAAGTTTTATCCTTCTGGCAAAATCTTTTTAATACAACAGAAACATATTTTAATTTACTGTTCCTATAACGTTGTCACTGATCCACACCGCTTATGACAATATATCGCAATTAAGAATTCTGTCGTTAGGAGCTATTCTGAATCCAGCTGCGAGTTTGTTATTTACCATACATTTCTTAATAATTTCTTACTCATTGACTTCAATTCTTGAGGCTCCTATAAATAAACTAACAACAGGTAGATATGGTTTTTCATATTCTCTTGTCAAGAAAACCTATGACATTGAATGGCCGTTGATGTGAGTCAAACGTTTCATTGAGCACAATCAAACATAAGACGTGGAAAACTATTGAACTTGATTACACCTAAAACACATTTTTCAAAATATGAAATCGTTATAGTTTGCAAATTGCAGAATCATTTACGAAGCTATCATTACAAGAATTAAAATGATAACATTTTCAGTTCGTCGTTTGCATATAGAACGGGAAGCCGAGTGAAAGTCGACATTTTATAAATACACGCGTTTGAACGTTTAAACAGTTTTAAACTGATAAAAAATAAAAAATGAAAAGTACTTCAAAGTTAAGCATGGTTTATATTCCCGACAAAGATAAACTTCGTCTTCTATGCATTGTGTAAACAAATGATCAATAAGTATTCATAGTGAAAAGGCCCTAAGCTACCAAACCACCTTTCAGAGTGATTAACGTTTGAATAAGTACTAATGTTTAATCAGTCCCCTAACACCCCGACATAAGAACCCAAGTTTCAAACCTCTGGTTACTGGATTCCAACAACGCTTTCTGGTCCTTTCAGCCACCTTCTTTACATTACCACATGACTTGTGAATTCGACGGTTTCAAATGCCACTGAACACGATACCGACAACTTTCTTAAAATGGAATTTGAGTCGTCTGGTTGAGTTCGAGTTTCACAGAGAGCTTCATTTTACATTGTCATCCATTCCCACTTGTACTGAGCCAATTGAAACTAGCCAGTTTGAGATATAGGGAACTACTCTGCAATGTGTAAACACTACACTCACTTATCGTGCTTCACAGAGACCATGTGGTTCCGAAGTACATCCAGATCAAATATTTCGTCGAACGTATCTGGTAAAAATGGCCAACACAGGTTTCTATCTCATTCGCAAGCTGTTTATATTTTAACCTTTAAAGGCATAAGGGGGGGGGGGGCTATTTGCCCCCCCTCCAAAGATGTTTCGGACCTCAAATTTGGCTTTTTGACCAACTGCCATAAACATTTTACACACACCATGGTGTGTTACAATTTTCACTACACACCATGTCGTGTTACATTACACACCATCCTGTGTTGATCTACACACCTTGACTAAACACACCTTTGAAAA